>JARHVA010009107.1:7500-12500 GCA_037957365.1 Torreya grandis | reverse complement strand
TCACCTAGAAGTTATCATAGTATTACAGGTATTTGAGAGATAACTTCACACAGAAGTTTATCACAGAGCTTTCCAGATCCGCTTAGGCACCGACATCGGCAGACAGAGAGCTTCCAGTGACCGACATCGATCGACTGAAGACCGACATCGGCAGAAAGCCGACCGACAGAGACCGACGTCGGCGAGATATCGACCGACGACGACATCTGTGTGTCGACACAGAAAGGCTGAGACCCTTCCAAATTTAGATTTCACTCCCAGATTTGCAAAGCCAGGGTTTTCAATACTGTATTTCATATTTTATATGCATAAGGGAGGATTGTAATTGTAATAGTTTAGAAGGACATCTTTTGTAATCATCTGAATGAATGATAAGATCTGTGATTTGTTTATGCATACTTGAACCTATTCTGCAGTTGGTATCTGTGATCAGAGCTTTTGATGTTTATATATTCCCTGTTTGAAGGGGATATTACAATTGTTCAGAGTTTTTATTGCTATATATCAGAGTTGTGTAGAGACAAAAAGAGCCCCTATGTAAGGGACGTCACAGTGGTATCAGAGCTTTGGTCTTTGGTATCAGAGTTTTGTGTCTTTCATATATCCCTATTTGGAGGGGATATTACAGTGGTATCAGAGCTTTGGTCTTTGGTATCATAGTTTTGTGTCTTTCATATATCTCTATTGGTAGGGGATATTACATATACACACACACACACACACACACACACACACAAGGTGGGCCATTGAGCCATTAAATTTAATAATTTAATATTTTAATTATCTATAAGGTTGTTAAAATTTATTTTGTTTAATGTAAACCCATATAAACTTTGATGATGTGTGGGCATATATAAATTAATGGATTTTGATTTGATTTAAGCCATGGTGTGTTGGTGGTATAAGGGGGTTATTGACTAGTATGTGACCTTCTTATGGTGAAAAGGTTTTAGACCATAGTGGGATCATTAGATTGTATGGCATTGGAATTTAATGAGACAAAATCATTTGATTTAGGGTTTTTCTGGGATGACATTTGAATTGGCTATTATAATGGGTGTTTACATTGATAAGGAAAGGAGAGTCAGGATAGTATGGAGAAAATCGGGTTTTCATGCTTGTTTTTTGGCCACCAACATGATGAGAGGTGAGAGGAAAATGAGCATACTAAATTAAATAAGAGAATGAGTGGCATTTTCTATTGGTATAGGCAGTTATTGATAAGTGGGAAAAATGAAATAGTGACAAAGATGGGAGTGCTAGGTTGATGATAGAATGAGTATGTCAATATATGTAAAGGGAATAGGTGTGTTGCTAATGGGTATGGTATCCTGATGTGTATGAGGACACAAATGGGGTCAATTTACTTAGACATGGTGCCATTCTTGAAATAAAAATAAAATAAAACCTTGCATGCATTTTAGCAGGCATCTACTTTTCTTTTTCTAGTTTAAATTCTAAATCTTAAATCTTCTATTAATAATTGCAAGTTCTATATAAAAACTTGTTGGGTATATTATCATGTGATAATATTTTGTTATTAACACTTAGGTCTATGCCATTTATAGGGTAGCATTAACGTTTGAGTATGAAGCTTTTGTGTGGAAAATTTTGTTTATTGTGTTTTAGAGAAAATCAAAGTATAACTTTGGATAATGTTTTATTTCCCTTGATTGAGTTAATGTTTACTTTTGATTCTACCAAGCCATAGTTGATTTTTATAGCATCAAATATAATGTATTTGTATTTGTGTGATTGTTTGAATCATTTTATATTTATGCATATCTCATCCTAAAGTTTATATATAAAAATTTGTATGCACTTTTCTTATATGCTAAAGATGTAGTGAATTTCCCCTAAATTTTGAAACCACCCATATGGTATGGAATTTATTACTCTTAGTTGGTAACTATATTATCCTGATTTTGTGATAAACTTGGGTTCTTGTATTTGATTAGAATTGAAGGGTGTTCCAATTATTTATATTGAAAATAAAATTTATTTTGTGGTGATTTAATACTGTATAACTATATAACTCAAAACCTTTATGTTGAAATGAATTGTTTTATGTATAGATAAACTAAATCACTCTAATATATATATATATATATATATATATATATATATATATATATATAATTTCTAGGTTATTAAAATACATTAAATATATCTGCTTAGTTTGGCTGGCTATATTATGTAATCACGATGGTAATTACACACACACACACACACACACACACACACACAATTTCTAGGTTATTAAAATACATTAAATATATCTGTTTAGTTTGGTTGGTTGTATTATGTAATCATGATGGTAATGGGTCTTACCAGAAAGGGATAAAGTTGTTATTTATTTATTGTTTTTTGAAAGACTTATTTGAACTTCAAAACTCAGGTTAAAAACCATCATAAATTTTGGAAAGAGTATTTGATTGTTATTTTTTATGTTTGAGATTAGGATGCATTTCCAAACTACTTTGAAATAACATCCAAAAAAAATGACTGTGATCACCCTTTTGTGGAAGACAAAATTGATTTGATGGTTATATTTTTCTTATGCCATTTGATTGTTTATCAATCAATTAAGTTTACGAAATGAGTAAACCATTATTTGAATGATTGAATCATTTTTTGAGAAGTTTACGATTACCATGTTATTCATACACCTAACCTATTGAGTAAAGAGTAGATTGAATTTATTAGGTTATAAACTTATTGCTATGAGGTAATATTTTGGCAAACAAGATTTATATACTATGAAATACATTTAGTTGCGTGATCACTTAGTTGCTATATGTGTGTGTGTGTGTGTGTGTGTGTGTGTGTGTGTGTGTGTGTGTGTGTCTATATATGTCTATGTGTGTGTGTGTGTGTGTATGTATATATATATATATATATATATATATATATATATATATATATATATATAGACACACACACACACACACACACACACACACACACACACACACACACACACACACACACACACACACACACACACACACACATAGACATGTGTGTGTGTGTGTGTGTGTGTGTGTGTGTGTGTGTGTGTGTGTGTGTGTGTATTCTAACTTGTATGTTTATACCATACATGAAGGAAAATCAAATTGATGAAGGTAATAGAATAGTTATGATTAGAGATAGTGTGGATTTTTGTTTGTTGTTGTAGAGCATTATATACATGTTTAAAGCATTAATAATGTTATTATATGGGACCTACATTGATTATACATTACCCTACTTGTTTTGGTGTTTTATACAATATTTTCATTATTGATTTACCTTTACAAAAGAAAATTTATAGTAGTAAGTATTACGGGACTAATTAAATTTATTTAATGTGGAATTAAGTTAGTTGGACTTTCTTTCTCTTTCCTAACTTGAATATTAAAATAGGGTTTGACTTTTAGAATATTTACTAGAATGAAATTCAAATTGCCAACTTTAATATGACACATTTATTGCACCCATTTTAGTGCATGGGTTATGATATAGTTGGATTTTACTTTTGCCAAATTGATTACTTGGTGATATTATAGCCAACTTAATGTGTTTTGTTCACCAATGATAAAATAAGATGTAATACGGGTTAATTAAATCAATTGGCTGATTCTAATTTTATTGCTTAATTATTGTAATTGATTAGTTTTTGAGGATGCATTATTCTAAAATTAATACTAATATTGAAGTTTAACTATTTTATAATGTTAATGGCCTCTATTTTGTATATATAATATAACTACCAGTCAATAGAAGAATGTTCAAATTACTTGTATCAATCTCAATCCTTGATATTAAGACTAGGTGGTGTGCTCCATTATATGCCAATAACACATGCATTTCTATAGTATATCATATGGTCTTCATAATAGAAAATTTTCTTATCACTCTTCTATATATGGAAACTTGAATGAAACCTCCTTGATTTAAAGGAAGGATATCGTAGTTAGATTAAATAAAAATTATGTTAATACATGGTTATAGGTATAATTTATTAATTATAATACCGCTGTCATCAAGCTAATAAAACATGTTATAGAAGTTGTTACATTGCCTTGTTTCCTATTGATCTTAGTTTTGAGGTGCATGAGATTTTACTTTTATATGTATTAATCAACTTAATATTATGTACACTTATTGCTTAAGAAATCAAGTGTAGAGTTATGCTTTTACACACACACACACACACACACACACACACACACACACACACACACACACACACACACACACACACACACACACACACACACACACACACACACACACACACACACACACACACACACACACACACACACACACACACACACACACACACACACACACACACACACACACACACACACACACACACACACACACACACACACACACACACACACACACACACACACACACACAGATATATGTGTGTGTGTGTGTGTGTGTGTGTGTGTGTGTGTGTGTGTGTGTGTGTGTGTGTGTGTGTGTGTGTGTGTGTGTGTGTGTGTGTGTGTGTGTGTGTGTGTGTGTGTGTGTGTGTGTGTGTGTGTGTGTGTGTGTGTGTGTGTGTGTAAGTATATATATATAATATTAAGCAAACAAGTGTGTGTGTGTGTGTGTGTGTGTGTGTGTGTGTGTGTGTGTGTGTGTGTGTGTGTGTGTGTGTGTGTGTGTGTGTGTTATTTATGACAAGGTATTTTATCAAGTGTTGGAATATCTTTTCCCTTATTGCTTTATTATATTGTGGAAATTTGTCATTAGGATGATATTATAGCTATTCATATGTACATATTGATTTTTGTATTAGATTTAAAGTGATGTTATTACCACTCACTACCTCCTCTATTAATAATGGATGCTGACCCAATCATATTATGTTTGGTAGTAAAAGCATGAAAGCATTTAGGAATAATTGTAAGTTAATAAATTAATAATTATTTATTGGTGATTGTATGAAATCAATCAAGATCAAGTGGTTGTTAACAGGTCTTTTAGTTTGAAGCTTC
>JARHVA010009106.1:362500-366501 GCA_037957365.1 Torreya grandis | reverse complement strand
AGGATGAATAGTTATATAAGTATGAAAAGAGATAAAAATATTATGAGAATAAATATTAATATATGAGACTACTCACTTCCTATTGTTCATTTAAACCATTTTTTTCACATTATTATAAAAATGTGGGTTAATCACGTTTTCAACAACATTATCATCTAGAGGTTAGTTTGATAGTTTGGCTATTGGTTTTGATTATGGTTATCAAGTGAATTTAAGTATATAACAAGGTTATAATTATCTTGGTGAAGTACATGAGGATTGACTTTTGAGGCATGTGATTTGTCTACCTTATCATAATATTTGTGTCATTCTTGGATCATAGCTCCATGATTGAAGTTTTAAGTAAGTAAAATTTATAAATAGAAGTGTTTTAGTTGTTTCTAGGTTATATGGGAGTGTACTAAATTTGCATCAAATAAATAGACATTGTTAGGACCATAATAATGAGCATTAGGCTAATAAGTGTCTAAGTCTCTAGATGAAGGTTTAGGAATTTGTTTCCCAAAATCAATGAGGGAAATAGTATGGTAATTTTCATAGTGGTTGAATTTTGAATAACAATGAGAGAATGTAATTACACTAATAGGCTCAAAAAGTGTCACTTTAATAGAGCTTCTAGTTAGAATAGAATTGATAGTTATCATGCACTTACATGTTTCCAAGAGGCAATCATCGGTAGCAATTTTTGAAACTTCATAATCACATTAGTTAAAAACCTAGGTTGAGAAGTCTGGAAATGTCTTATGAGAAAATTTTAGCGTTTAGATTTACCAAGAGATTCTTACAATGCTTTTGGGGAGAAAGTCTTACCTCTATCTTAAATTTTTGGATGGAGTGTATTTTTAATAAAATTGAAGAGGTATTGTTCGAAAATGTTGTGATTATATTTGTTAGCTAAGGCTTTAAAATTTTTGATGAAATTTTGAGAAATATCAATAGCTAGTTAATTACAATTAATGAAGTGGGATAAGATATTTTTAGGTAGATCAGTCGATTGAAATTTCTAAAGCACTAAATTAACTAATAGCTACAAACTAGAGTTAGACTTGGATGTAATTTGGCTATACCAATCTAGGGCATCACTAAAAAAGTTTTTTATTATTATCTTGGAAGTCAAAAAGGTTTTAAACTTCATCCACTCTTTATATACATTTAAAAAGGATTTAAAATGTAACAAGAGATCACTAGATCTATTATAGGTGATTGAATGATGACTCCACCTATGTCTACATTTATAATTTTAAGGGACAATTATTTGTTTTTTAGGTTTTTTATGCCTTATTTCAAAGTAGAGGTTGAAAATAAGTTGATTTTTTAGTGTCATTAACTAGCAAATATTATCGTATTGAAAGTTAGCCATTTGGCTTATGGTTAGTACCATGATTTTTTGAGAATCAAAAACTATTTGTCTAGAGTTAAAATGTTGAGAAGATTGTTTTGATGTTTTATATGTGGTATTAACATTAATTTTATATTAGATACATTGAGTATAGCCACTAATTAAAGTACCCACCATGCTAATAGTGATAATAGGCATGTTGGATGGAGAGAGGAATGAGGAATTCACATATTAACTGCCCCATGTCGAATATAAGCTGTTGGAGATGGGTAAGGAGATATTTCTACATGGGGGGTGCCATCATGAGGTGATAAAATAATGTGAGGTCCTTATCCATGTAACCAGCATGTTTATAAAGATATAAGATAACTTTATCAGTATACTCAAGATCAAATTAATCATCCACCTCATAGTATTTGGGTAAAATATGTCAACTAGTGGAATTAGTATTTTTAAGTGGTGCATAAGTTTTATATCTAGTTGAGAATATATTAAAATCAATTATATTTTAGCCTTTAGTCATGACAAGGTTATAACACACATGATTTTTAGGTATTTTACTGGAATTGATTAGTTCCATGTAGTCTTGTTGGGTTTTCTCTTTGAATTATTCAAAAATGTATTTCGTAGTGGAAGATGAAATATTAACCATATTTGAATAGATGATGTATTTACTTACATAGGAAATGGATTATATTACCCTAGTTGATATAATTGGGAAGAAAAACTAGGAAATTCAAATAGTATCATGTTGGTTGATACAATATGATGAGGAGAAATAATTATGTAGGGTTGGTTGATATAGTTGTCAAAAACATGGTATAGTTAGATGATATCAAACTATCTGATTACCTTAGGGAGACACACATAATTATATTAGACTAGTTGATGAAGTTGATAAACATAATGAACTATATTTGGTTGGTAGGTATACTTCACAAACATAACACATAATATTATTAGGCTAGGTAATACATTTTGTATGAAAAATAAGATGAAATTTAATCCAGTTAGTTTTAAGAATCAATATAGGGAGGTAAAACTTAAAAGGATATGATTGATATATAGAATCTTAGACAAACTGATCCCAATTGTAAAATATTTATCAAATTTATAATGATTTCACCATAAATATAGCCACACTACCTCACCTTTGAGTTACACTGAGAGTAAATTCCAAAATCTAACCTCTTAATGGTGTGGTACAAAATAATATAGATACATACTTTCTTAAGGTTGAAAACATGGAATTTCTTTGTGTTTCTGATGTACTTTGATTTACTTGGAGACTAGATTCTATACATAGTGTTTTATAATGGCTTGATTATTGTGGAAATACCACTCACACCTTGGCACATGGAAAAATAATAAAAATTGGCCCACAATGACATTTATCATTAAGTTTTAAATATTATGAAACATAATTCCTAGGGAAAAAATGAAAAAATAAATCTTAAGATAAATTTACAAAATGGAATGGATTTTAAAAAGTTAAAAAAAATATTATTGGCATCATTAATATGACAAAAAACTAATAAAATTACAATTAAACACACATGAGTTTGTTTGTCTAGATAATAGAGTTTTAAACACATGAAAATATTTAAAAGGATTGTCCATATAGTTAGGATAAACATAGAACAATATAGTAGTAATTCATATTATAATTTAACACACTTGTTTGTCTAGATAACAAAAATATAGACACACTAATATATTTTAAATTATTGTCTATATAGTTAGGATAAACATAGAATAATATCGTAGTAATTGATACCATTTATAGATAGACATAAAATTATATCTGATTTGCCAATACATTTAGGTTGATGGTGTGAAATATTTTAACAAGAATAAACAAAGTAAAACATGAAATTGATACAACCAAAGGAAGGATAATATTAACATTGGTTTTTATAAAATGTATTCACATGATTGGATAACCTACAACTATACTCTTTCACTCAATAGATTAGGACTCAAATAAGGTCAATCAAATATAGCTTTTGTATATAAGGTTGATCAAGTAAGGATAAATGAATTATTTAGATATATAAAATGGTAACCTAAATTTAAATGTCAAGAGAAAAGGGTTCCAAATAGGAAGCCTATGACATAAGGATATAGCTCTAACTAGACCTTGACAAATGTAAATGGTTGTAAATATGCAAGTAAAATTATTATAAAGGGGTATAAAATAAAGAATGGGTTGGAATGGTTTAAAATTTCTAAGATGTAAGGAATATCCAAATGTGGGTCTATGAAACCTAAATTGGTTTATGGAAATTATAAGTAGTCATATGTCTATACTAGCATATTCGGTATAGAGAAAGCCTAAAAAATGATACACATACGTTAATCTAGATAGTAACAAATAGTATCTAATATACTAAATAAATTAAGGAAATAGTATAGGAATACCTAGGGGTGGACCCCTTGATGCTTCAATATCCTCTTGGATAAAGTGGATATTTTCAAGATAATGTTATAGGTTTAAGATCTAAAATGGTTGGATGAAGGCCTATATATCCTTAGTTACGAATTCCCAATGAATCCTCTATTGAGATTGAATGACACCACAACAAAAGACTCCTCAAGATAAGGTTCTAAACTAATAACTCTCCCAAATGGTAAATTAATCATAAATGTTAGTGAAAGTAGA
>JARHVA010009106.1:352500-355000 GCA_037957365.1 Torreya grandis | reverse complement strand
AAAAACATAGTTTGTGGGAAAAGGAAAAGAAAAAAATGAAATTGAAATTTGAAAACTAGATTACAAAGTAAATATTTTTGTATATATAAATTATAAATTAATTTGAACCCATATGAAAAAAGTTCAAAAAATGAAATCTCAAAAATGTATTAGTTCAACAATATGTTGTACCCTCTTTTTGATAAAACTAAGTAACAAAAATTTATACTACTATGTGTAAAACCAAATATAGTTTATAATTCTAAATATGAAGATTGACCAATAATTCTCATTTGAAACTTGCTAAAAATGGAAAACTACTAATTTTTGAGAAAACTAAGAAGAAATGTAGTTCTCTCAAACCATGTTCTTTGTTGACTATTTCAATGTCTATAAGTATAAATTAAAAAAAGTGACTATGCATTGTCAAGATCCCTAATGCAATATAAAAATTATCTTCGATAGGTCCACCCTAGCTAGAATTTAGTGTAGGTCACTCAATTCCATTGACCATGGAGTTCTCCTAGTTGACTATGACTAGTGAATAATAGTGAAAGATAAAGGGAATAGGATTTTTATAGTGACATATTAAAATTATAGTCAAATAATATTCTTTGAATTGTATATTGTAAGTGGATAGTAGCATAGGTCACTTGCATTTGTTCACTATAGACATGTCTTGGTTGACTGTGAAAAAAATTAGATCATTATGCCTCCTATGTTTGGGTCTACTTAGAAAGTTGAGATATTAAAATTTAGGTTGTGCCAAATATAGTTTACTATTATCCTTCTTTTATCTATGAATCCCTAAGGTAATATTGAAAGCTTATAAACTTAAAAAAAATAAGGGAGTTTAATGGGTCAAGTTTACCTCAATCACCCTCTTTATGATTAATCAATTCCTATATATCTAATACTTGAAGGAGAAAAATCAAGTCTACATAATTTACCGACCTATAGTTATTGTAAAATTTGTTTATTGACTATGTGTATGTAGCTAGAAATATGGGTTTTGATACTTAACAATGATAGATATGGCCTTCTTTTGAGATATTTTATACTTGGCTTATGGTTGATCATTGTGAGTGATCTTGAATTTATAAATTATAGGGAAGATTTTATCAATGTGAAATAGTATGAAAGTTATCAATAGATAGTTCAAAGCTATGAATAATTATTAACCTTTTTTTGTAATTATACACAAACCTTTTGAAACATTCCTTTAGTTAACCTTCTAAAACATGTGATAAGACTTACAAAATTGATTAAAAATATTTAAACATGTTTGAATTTAGAATAGGATGTGACCACTATATGTGGATAGGAGTGCAATAACACTCCTATTCAACTCGCATGTACCTATCTAAAAGATCAGGGAAAATTATCCATACCTAAGGATATTCTGAGGGTGTTATTAAGATATTTAATAATTTAACATTGGAATTTATTCGTAGTTGTGACAAAAAATAAATGGTTATTCCCACATATAGATAAATGGTTTATATTAATGGTGAATAAGAGTCATCTTTTGGGTCCAAGTCATGTGGTTAAGGATGTGTTAATAATTATAATTCTTAAGTACCTATGAACATATTTATCTGTCTAAACATATCTCTTGTTGATACCCTTATAAAAAAATAAATGTGGCTCAAAATAAAGTATTAAAGCTACATTTAAGGATATAAATCTAACCCCTTGTAATTGTACCTTCAATTGTTCTTTGTGTAGTATGACTAGATGCATAGAAGTTTTAAAAAAGATTATATATTTTAAAATTTCACATTCCTTTCTCACTTTAAATATTTTGCAAACATGTTTTGATATTTATGGAGTGTGATATTCACTAATCTATATGTCAACCTCCTAGTTTAACATTTACTTTTTCCTCTTGAAGAGATACGCATGGAAACATATGATCGGATAGGGGTCACATGATCACATACTGGCTCTATATTTATAATATTTTTTCACTATGTGAAAACCATGAAAATATATTTGTCATGGAATTTTCTCCTGACATCGACATCTCATCAATTTACCTTTATCATGGACACATGGTAAAATATTTTTTAACATGTCCTTACCTAAGTTATAAATTTTCATCATTTTTTAAATTTATTATGACAATTAGAGGATCACATTTAGAAACCTCTTATTGGTCATGGGGTCATATAATGTCTATTTATTTTAATATGTTTTTTCTCACAACCCTAAAATCCATGAGACATTGGATATTTTATTTTCATTCCCTTAGTCATAAACTCTCCACATTTACATTAGTTATAAACACATGGAATCAACGATGTGGCTTTGATGAATCCAATTCTCATTGTATTTTCACACTTTATTGAGTTAACATAGTGCAATACATGTTGTGGTCTCTCCCTATCTCTAGGCCATGAAATCATGGAGTGTTCCTTGATTAATAAAACCTTTGCTCTAAGCACATCAACCAATTGCATGTTTTTAATTTATTTTATATGCCTTTTCACATTTGAATCTCTCTACATGATGATAAGAC
>JARHVA010009106.1:345000-347500 GCA_037957365.1 Torreya grandis | reverse complement strand
TTATGCGACTTAGGTTACATGATTCACGTGTGATTTAGTAATAAAAAATTTATATGATAACATAATCTAGTCATGTTAGCACACATTATTTACATGTTTACATCTTTTATATCTAACATGATGCAAATAACTCTTCTATTTGAAATGAGTGATACATATGCTACATTCATAACCTTAAGAAAAACCACATTAGTAGGAATTTGATAGATATTCAAGCCCAAACAAATATACAATTTATATTTTAAGTTAAGTTACATAATAAAAATGAGACATATTATGATTCAAATAGAGATAGATTTTCATTAATATTAGGAAAAATTAACATATTGACACATATATGAGCTATTTGTTCATCATTTTGTAGGATCATAAGAAATATATGGAATATTTATGACATGGTGAGACATATTATGTTGATTAGATTAATTTTTTTTATAAGGTTATAAGGATAAAATTGAATAGATTATCATATTCACTAGATTGAGTAGAGTCAAATATAGATTTATGGAATTATACATTTAGCTAGAAATAGATAAAAATTGGGGTGTGGATATTATTCATGAATGCACATTTATATTTTTAATGATGGATAATATGTTAGTATATAATTATAATGATTCTATAAATTATCTCTATTCACTAATTATGATTTTCAAATTTACATATGACCTTAATGTAGGGTCCCACACTTGGAAAATGAACCCAGTATTATGATGATATTTTTATTCAAGCATTTGAGGTTTATATGATTCCCATGTACTAGAATTTCCTAGTCTATAAATAAGGTTGAGGAATATTCTTCTCAACCTATGGATTTTATGGTGTCATATTCTTTAGGAACAATTAGCCCATTCTCCAATGAATTAAAAGGGTAGCTTATTTTTCATTCTCATAGGTGTATTAATCTCTTTCTTATTACTTTCAAAAAATTTAATGATCTATGTTGTTTCAAATTTACTATCATAAGAGGACATTAATTTCTACATATTTTATTGTAGTTTTTCATTGCTACATATTTGTGGCATACCCAAAGATAACACATGTAGCTATAATAAGGTAAAAATTTAATAGTTTATCATTTTAATACATAATTTTAAATATTAAACTATAAGGATGGAATTTGTAGACATGTCATTTTGTTATTATAAACTCATAAGTGTCATTTTATCCTGTGATTGACATAAATGACTTGTATGTAAACATATGACTCTTGCACATATTTTTACTTATACATTTGATTATTTATGGACTTGGAATTCCAAATATACCATCATTAATCTAATGGATAACCATATTATATGCACAAATGATCTACTATACTATTCAGACTACCACTATATCCAAATGACAATTTTATCCATCTTGGATAGTTCCAACAATAATAAAAAGTTGTCAATTACCTATAGTTTATGACTTTGATTACATTTTCCATAGTTATCCAAGTTGGTATTTTTTAGATTCATAAATATCTCTTGGGTTGGCCCACACATTTTTCATGTTGTTTATCAATGTAAATTATCCAAATAACCTTCTATATACAATTCATGTCTAAGGAAATTATTATCTAGGATTCATACAGGATTTCACTTGTATATTTAGAAATACAATTGCACATCCTTGAGGAACTATCATAAATTTTTTAGATAAAAAACTAATTAAATCAATATTCCCTAATCCATGTCTAAACACCTAGAGTAGGGTCAAATTTTCACATCATCAAGTGTAAAAATCCTAAGAACTACATTAGATTATACTTGAACACTATTAAGCACACATAAACATAGGTTTGATAACCACATGTAGTTTAATCCTTATTTGGAGTATTAGAATGTATTAAATTAACAACCACTTATTAATATGTGTTTAGGGATATCCAAAAAATCTCTTTTAATACCTATTTATAGGTCAAGAAAGTGTTAAAAATGGAACTAGTGTTTCTAGAGAGTGGAGGAGAAAATATGAATTTGAGAATACAACCAAGGCCAAAAAATGTACAAAAAACGTTTTAATAGG
The DNA here is from genome assembly GCA_037957365.1 of Torreya grandis. Classification (NCBI taxonomy): domain Eukaryota; kingdom Viridiplantae; phylum Streptophyta; class Pinopsida; order Cupressales; family Taxaceae; genus Torreya; species Torreya grandis. Next base: position 345,487 of record JARHVA010009106.1, on the reverse strand, counting down.
TAGATTTAGTGAGGTTAGGTTCATGAAATTTGGGATAGTTCTATGGAAATTTATTGTAACACATGAATTATAACTAGGCTCAAAATTACAAAATTTAAACATGCATGTCTTATAATGTGTGTTATGTATAAGTTTACATTCATATTATTGCATTTATATTCCTTATACTTTTAATTTAATTTAGTAAATGTAATAAATTATTGTCACTCTACATCTGATACAGATGGTTTAATGATTGAATGCATTATGATGTGGCACAACGATTTTTTAAATCCAATCTAGTAAGTACATAGGCATTTTTAGGGTCTCAATATTGAACCTAGGGGTTTTAAGGCATAGATTTTATAATTTATGTGTATTTTTGTAAACATATCATCATTTTTTAAGGTTTAATGACTTTTGGATGGTTATTTAGTAATTATATGAGTCTTATGTTTGTCAAAATTGAAATTAACAAACCACACAATTTGAATTTAAGATAAAGTGA
>JARHVA010009106.1:310000-335000 GCA_037957365.1 Torreya grandis | reverse complement strand
CATGACCTATAGTGAAAATAATTTAAATAATATATAGATAATTCCATCAAATAGTGGACACATTTAGTTGTTACAGTCATATGGCAATTATGAATAGTTTCCTTAAACATTTGAATAATTATCCTCCTATGCTAAGAAATCAAATGTCAATTTTAGATTGTTTCTAATATTATAGATAAAATAATAATACAACATAAAACATTGCATACCTTATCCTATTATAACTTATATAAATATAAAATTCAAAAAGTCATCTAATTTCACATTTATTTATGTGTAATGAATGATATATCTTAGGAAATCTGAATATTTTCCAAGTTTTAGCTTCTTTAAATACTAAATCCATCATAACTTAAAATATGTAACACACCAACTAGTATTTCATATTACATGGCCTCAATTAGTGAGCACAACCTCATTTTTATATATTAAAAGACTAATTTTAAAAAACATACATTAGACATCTATTATCAAATCAATCCATATTTACATAATTAGTCTAGTTTATATCATTACTATCTATAATTATAGGAAATGCAATGATCATAATATGAAATAATATTCCTTGGTTTATTGGCTCATCAAAAACAACCTCTATAATATATTACCGAGACCTACCAGGTACATCATTTGATTCAAAGTAAGTCTAATTTCATTTATAGTGTTTTCTAATCAGTTTTTACATGGGAAATATATTTATTATTAGCCCCAAGAAACTTTCTTCCTACAAAGGAACTCATGGGATTGAGTGTTTTATAGAGGAAAGTGGTGGACAATGCATGGGATAAAATATCCCCTCATTAATTTTAGGATTGATGTTGATTCAATCCAAAGACCAAGCTAGATAACATTTTGTACTCAAAGAGCCATGCCTATTACCACCGTGGGTTCAAGATATGTATTATTGGACTTTGGATTAGCTACCATTTGAATTAGATTATACTTGTCATTTAATATTAAGTCACACCTCACATATTTATAAACCAGGGGACAATGTTTGGATTATAAAATAAACATTAAACTAGGTTAAGGTACAAAAAGAAAGAGTATTTCCATGTCTAAAAATTCTAATGGTTCAAGAACTAAGATAATTTCCATACCACAATTATACCACTATGTGTTTAGCTTCACCGAGTGTTTTGGCTCGATTTTACACAATGGCAAGAGTCTAAAGTAACATGGAAGAATGCCTGATTTATAAACCCATCTCTAAATATCAATATTCAAAAGCCTATAGTAAATACAACATAGACACATCAAACGTAATATATAGATTAACACATAGATTAAAAATATTATGATGGAAATGAAAATGTTTTATAAACGGGTTACAACATTAAAGCACATTATAACCTCTATAGTCAATAAGTAATAGATAATTGATTTAATTTTCTTAGAATTAACATTCATTCAGGAATTATAAATGATTAAAAAAATTGATAATTTTATAAAGAGAGATTGCATTAATTAAAACAAGCTCCTTTAGAAAATTATCGATCATGGTAGACATTTATAATGAAAAATGTGAAATCTTGGATTAATTAATATAATATTTTGTGACTAAGAAATGTTGACCCTTAAAAATGGAATATAGTTATATATTCAAATATTAAGATGGGGCTCACCTCTAAGTAGAGTAAGATTCCGATCCCAAGCCAGATGGCCACTCCAAGTTGTTACAACCATATCAATTTCAAAAAGAATAAAATCCTTGGACTCCCTTCAACCTAAGGGACCACCTAACTAATGCATGGAGGTGACTCAAATGAACCATTTCCAACCTATTTAGACCCTAATCCCCATGTGGCCATTACATATGCCATTAAGTTATACTTCTTGGTATAGTTTATCCAAAATCATCGGTCATTCTTAAAGTATTACCTTTGACTAGGCCACCAAACTTTCATAAATTTGGAGTGTGGACCACATATCCAGCCTAACATCTAAAACCTAGATAATGATTGAAATGGATTGGGTGGAATGTTTGAACATCACTTGAGCTCTATAATTCTTAGCCTTATCCACTTTATTTCTCATGACCTAGTAGAAGTGACCTAGGTGAACTCTGAACTCACTCATGTCTAGTAGAGTGAAATCTAGGTGGAACAACAATAAGATATTAACCTATTTTAAGTAGGCCAATATATTTTCCTTGCCTTCTTCCTAGGGGTCACCTAAATTATATGACTGGATTAACCACTCATCAATTACAACCCTCATGTTCTTGACATATGTTTGGTATAAGCTAATGTCTAAATTTGGTATGTACATTATCTTAACATCCCTTTGTGCGATATAATAGATAACTTCTTGAACTTTATATATACAAAACAATCCTTTAAATATAAGATTATGTCATATTAATAAACATCTTGCTACCCAAATTCTCCAACACTTTTCTTAGATATGACAAAAGTTACAAGAGGGTGTCCCTAACTAGATCCTTAGGGAAGGATCTCTTCACTTATGATTCTAAGACTCAGACTTGGTCTTGCATACCCTCCATCATCTTATCTAACATGTTTTTCATGTTTCAAAGGATTTATAATGGGTCTTTAGATACCTTTTCCTATCATATGCAAGTAATCAATTTGGTGAGGGAGAAAATATTTTGTTATATCTTCTAGACCATATGGTTCCCTTCATGGATGAACTTTTGAGTGATGATCCTCTACATGTTTCTTTTGGTCAGATCAAACTCCCACTACATATTAGGGTCACCCTACATTGTCATCTCATGTGCCTAAAATAACCTTTTATTTGAAGGTTATAAGGAGGTTTTTGTGGTGTGATAGATATGACCGTGAAAAGTGGAGGCCAAGGTGGAGGGGGAATGGATGAAATAAAAAAAGGATGAAAGAGAAAAATAATGGAGGAGGAGAAAGCATGAGGTCATAAAGAGGAAAGACAAATAAGGAAGCCCAATAGAACATATGTGCTTGACACTAGATATGGTTCAAGTTAACCTATGAGGATACGACACCAAGGAGAAGGGCATTTAATAGAAAAGAGGAAATTGTCTAGTTAATGTCAAATATTTAGGCACTGGAGATGAGGGAGCCATAGGAGGTAGTGCAAAAGGAGTTGTGGAAACTTATGGTGTTGGTTGAGAGGGAGTAATTGGTACATGGATAAAAAGTATATCATGAACTACCTTTTACTTATTTCTTTTCTTTTTGCTTATGCAAGCTCCAAATATTATAGTTGAGGAGGCAGGGATGGTAGAGTTCATAGGGAGTGACTGATGAACTTGATAGGAAATTGAAGGTGATACTAGAATGGCTCATGATAACTTATATGTTTATATAAGTGTACTTATCATTGTAATTTTAGCCACACTTATTGATGTTGGGGAACTTATAAGTATCTAATACTAGGGTTAAATGATAAAAGGAGACAAAAAAATGCTTGCTCATGGGATGGATGATGTAGATCGAAAAGAAGAGGCGAGGACACTATGTGTGCCTAAGGATAGAGGAACTTAGGTGAATAAAAATGGAGGTAAAATTGGGAACATGGTAGCTACTATCATGAGAGATTGTAAAAGAGTTTTGAAAGCAAGTGGTATCATGATAGGATATTAGAGAGTGGAAGAAGTAGTGAAATGGATTGGTAAAGGTATTGGCTCCTAGTCTTCCATTAGATTTATCTCCAAACTAATTAGGATGTTGAACCTGAGTGATTGAGTAGCTTTGGGTTGAGTCCCTTAGAGTAAATCCACTTGAGTTCAAGTGTGTGGTTGAAATATCTAAGGCTAAGTTTCTTGAACTAGAGTTGGTGGTGGTATAATCGAGGTCCAAGGTGTAGGAAGAGATCTAGCAAGATAAGCTACCAAGAATACTTATATAATTATACTCAAATTTTGGGGAGGACTAACATGAACCTCCTTATTAGGTTATGCCAATGTGGAAGAGGAAAGGATATCCTAGGTGGATGGCTTGGGTTAGACCTACTTTCCCTTATTATTATTGAGATTCATTTGTGGTGAAGACCTCCTAATCATCCAATGGATTTAGGGAGACCTCATCATCATCCTTGGGTTGGTGGCCATAATTGAACTTGATACGGGATTTATATTTGGGTAAGTTAGCCTATATAACCCCTTGTGAGTCTTAGTCTCTATGATCTACTCTACTTATGACAAGGGAATCCTTTCCTCTTACCATATTCTATAGAGGGGGGAAATATATGTGAACATGGTGTTATATGGTGATCAAGAGGGGTGGGAAGGCCTTCTATTGATATTTTATGCAATTTCCAAAGACACCTTCCACCCATTGGTATGTTATTTACTAATATACAAGGAGGTCTGACACTATATAAGTAGGTGTATAGGATACTTGAGAATACCTACCTTATGAATGATTGTATCCTAAATGCCAATCTCCAATGGGTCAAAAGATTCCCAAATTTACTTTGAAAGATGAGGCATGGGTGACTCATTGATTACCATGTAGACCAGTGGGTTGAAGTATTCATAGATATCTAAAATGTGGTTCTACTAATGGTGGACATATAGTTTAAATAATACTAAATGGACCACCATGCCAATGATAAGCCATGATGGAAAATCAAAAAACTTGAATATGAGCATCCCATATACTACATCTACTAGGCATCTCATCTTGTATAAATTTCCTACTCCCTAGGTGTATATCACTAATTTGATTAAGTTGAATTTGTTTACACCTCCAAGGTTAGAAGTTTTCTCATCATGAATGATTATGGGGAGTAAGGGGTTACACAAGAGGTTTATGTGCATATTTTTAACTTCACTAAATATTCAATTGATTAGGATCACTCCAATGTGGAACCCCTATTTGAATGTGCAGATAGTATAGGTATTCACATCTATCTTGTTAAACCACCTTGCATAAGGGTTCTCAGTCTAGTCCTTTAAGACATAATGAATTTGATGACCATCAGTCTAGGTGGTCACAATGGCTACATTATAGGTGAATGTAAACTCTAATAGGTAATAATACACCTTGAAGTCATCTCTAAATATGTCAATGATCTAATGTTGATTGTCTAGTATGTAGACCATGTCATGGATGCCATATAACTCCCGCTTCACCATGAGCAATAATTTCCTATATAAGTTAGCATAGGAAAAGACCTTAGGTTTAGCCATGGATTTGTGCAACCCACACTTATCATAGGCCTAAAAAGCATTATCAAATTTTCCTTCATATTCATCATCACTGCCAGAGGATTTGGGTACCAGATTAATGGCCTTGATTATTTCATTTGAGTACTTGAAATGTGTCAAGTCATTTGGGAGTGTAGTGTCTCTATACTTCAGCTCGAGGATGGGGTTTACATTGTATGTGGGAAGGATTTATGTGATAATAAAAATTGATCAAAGGGGAAGAAATTAAGTGTAGTTAGTCATAGAGGAAAGGAAAGAGTAGATTCTGGGAAACTAGGAGCAATAACAATCAATGAGTTCACCTTTGGGCACTTATAGGGATCTACATGCATCTCTTATATTGATGGAATTTTTAAGATCACTTGGAATGAATTAAAATTTTATTTTATGGTCTGATTTTTCCCATTTATTTACTAATATGGACATAAAATTAGAAATCATAAACCCTCATTTCTTGCTACAATTAGAGATCATGACATGATGTTTTAAATTATCCAATCAGATTATGATTTACCATCTAGTTAATACTTAGAGTGTGGTAGGCACATGATCATATCATCCTTTAGTATTCATAGGTATTTATTGCCTTATTCCATGTGTGCTCTACTATTTGGTTTGTGTCACAATGGTTAACACCTAAGAGTAACCTCATGCTCAACTTTTTATGTTTAGGAGGAGAACATGCTAGCTGGAGGATGAGTGGAATCCTTTGATTAGCCTTTTCAACTTAAATTTTGCCTCATTATTATAGTATGGAGATATATTTGGATTTTCTTTCCAATCTATATATAAATTCCATGTGGCATGATGTTACAATTCAAGATCTCTCAGCCTTTAAGATCTCTATCAGGTCTACGATATTGATAATACCAAAAATAGACCACATGGTTATTTCTGATTCAATTGGCCTCTCCTAGGATATGACATCTATGATAGTGACAAAATATAGAAATTATAACATGAGGATGATATCACTAGTTGGATCATGTAAATTCCTATCTTTGAGATGTGTGACATTATTCCATTTAGTCAAGCTCTCTTGGGCTCTGGCACATTTAAAATATCTAGGACACTAAACAGTCTAACTTTGGTGAATGTGGAATTCTATCATTGGGTCAAGATCTCATATGCTCTCACATATCTATAAGGTTTAGGAAACTTACCATTATGAATTAGAGGTACCTTGATTGGATATAATCCAATAGGTTCTAACCTCACTATAAATTATCCACATTGTGTTCTTTTATTAAATTCCCATCCCTCCATAAATCCACAAAAGTGACTAAGTAAAAGGAAAATATATGATGTGAATAAAAACACCCACATGGATACTAGTTATTTTCACTAGGTGTTATGTAAGACTCCAAAGTCTGACACTCTAGAATACTTAGATTCCTAAAATCTCGATATAAGATCAAACTTTTATAAAATTTAGCATTTTAAATATTCTAAGTAAGAAAGTGTCTAGTTTAATTTATTATTTTTCCATGCTCTGACTATGTTAACTTTAGAGGTTATGGGGTTCTAAAGATGAGATCAAATTTCCATTGCACACATGAATTGCTCTTGGGAAAATTAGGGTGAAATAAGAACTGTAGAATTCTCTTAGAAATGATATGATACAAACAAAGAAGAAATTTTGGGAAATTTGAGTTTGATCATTTTAAAGAGGGGTCACCCATTTATACATAAAAGGTGGTGTGTTGGCCATACCAAATGATGACTTCTATGTCGAAAGTTGTGTTTAAGAACTTATAACCCAAATAGGGAACCTCCATTCTTGCATAAAACATAGACTTTAGGAAAAATCCTTAGTTAAAATAGAAAAAGAAGGCACTAAAGTCATCTATATATAAAGTGGCATACTAAGACTTATTCTAATATAAGACCATAAGTGTGTGTGAGATGTGATGTGTTTTGAATTAATTCAATTTTGTATTTTAATCATATATGTCAAGGTTGAGAAAGACATTAGATCTCATGAATGGATATTTTTGGTTATATGGATTTTAGGGGTATGGTGTGGGCATTGATCCACCACTAGCTAGGCATCTATAGACCCAAAAAATATATTTTTGGTCCCAATAGAGGACTTGATCCACTATCATCCAAGCCAGAAAGGGTGCAATTGAGGTTGCCTAAATAAGCCTTTCGAGGAAGACTCAAAATTTAGATTTTGTATATTATTCTAGTCTTCTTTTAAAATTTTCTTGGGAAGAGATTTGAAGGTTTTAGACATTGAGGGTTTAAAACCAAGCCATGGGATATGGGATGTTTGGAAATATATAGATACCTAGCCAATCATAGATTGTTTTGGTGATCTCACTTTTGATCAGGATGTTCTTATTAAGTGCAACTTGATGGTTTTTGTCTGGACATGGGGTGGTTCTAAAATTCACATGATTCATTAAGAATCATTGACATCGAAGGCATGAAATGTAAGAGGCATACTTAAACTCTTTAAATTTATTGAAATTAATTCACATCTTTTATATTCTAAAGATTAACTATACTTCCTATGTTTTCATACCCATTTTAGAGTGGTTACTTATAATGAGTTTTCTAAAAGACTTTTCCAGCTCTATTCATTATCCTGACTTCAACTGAAGGCTAAATACGGGGCATGGTTGGTGATATAAAAACACCACAATAACATATTAACCAAGGTAAAAAGAAATGTAATGAAATCAAACACATAACTAAATAAACTAGTCTAATATATGCATGACCACCCTTTCTAATATTACTATGAGATGACATTAGAAGAGGTCATTGAGAAGTAGTGCTTCAAAAACTATCCATTCACCAGTAGTGGGAGGTTTTTGCCTTTGAGTTCCTTAAGGTGAAAAGAGTTTTGGATGAGTAGCTCATCTATATAGTAAGGGCCAGTCCATAGAGGATCAAACTTGGAGTGTTGTCCCTTACTTTCATGAGAATTGTCCCAAAGCAAAATGAAATCCAAAATCTCAAAAGATTTGACCTTGGTCCTTTTTTCAACCCATCGCTTGATAATTCCTTGATGTTTTATCAAGTTCAGAGAGGGATCCTCTTGGGCTTCTTCTAATTGGACAATATCCACGATTGTAGAGTTCAGTTTATCATCATGATCCATATATTATTGGATGAACTTATATATAGGTAGCCTACGTGTAATTAGTAAAAATAGATCATTTATGTATATTAATAGGAATGGTGGGTATTTAAGTGTTTCCTTATATCTAGTGTGGTCATCTCATAAAGTAAATTTCAATAATTAATGTCATTCTAGGGGTTTCTTCTCTGTATATTTTTTGATGTCATTGATCAAGTTCTTATTAGTTAGTTGTTATAATCCATTCATTTGTGGATAGTAGTTAGATGAAAATTATAGGGTGATCCTATTGTCATATTCCCATTCAATGAACTCCATAGATTGGAAATAAGGACCATTATCACACACTAATGAAACTAGGGTTCTAAATCAATTGGTTATATTATTCTCCATGAATTTGATGAATTTAGTGATATTGTTCTTCTTTCTAGCCACTTCCTTGGTCTATCTTGTGCATTAATCCATAGCCATGATAAAAAAAACCTTATGACCAACTGAGGAGCTGGGGTTTATAACCCCAACAAAGCCCAACACTCGTTGGGTGAATGGTATTGCTTACATTACTAGTTGTAATGATAATATTTCATGAATTTCCCTTTTGGTCAAAGTCTAGAACTGATGGAAAGTATAAACATGGGAACAAACATATTTGAACAATGTAGGATAGTAATATCTTATGCAAAGTATATTATGTGTCATTCCATTCTCTACAAGTTAATGATCTCCCAACTTCTCATGTAAGTTTTCCATTACCTTTTTGGATTCTAATTGTGATTTAAATCTAAGGTAGATGCCTTCATAATTATTTGTTAAGAGAAATCCATTATTTATCATTTATTATGTTGCTTTAATTTAAAGGTCTCTCTTATGCATTTTGTTCAGCGTAGCATGTGTGTTCCTATAGTGCAAATAATGTATGATTGAAGTGTACCAATACTTTTATGGTACCAACTATTGATCTACTTGATACACTATGATCTTTGGATCGATTTCTATAATTATCTGAGTAATCCCCTATCCTATAACAAAATTGGCAAGTTTTAATTATAAATAATAATCATATAACTTTGTCATCCATTTCTAGTTTGGTTCACCTAGGTCATTCTATCCCAAAATTTATTTCATGGTTAGGTTCAAGTTGATTGCATGCAACTTATTTTATATGATATAGTACTTAAATTTATTCACATATTTGACCATTTCATAAGCATGTTTTTCACATGTGTAATATCTAAATTCTACATCATTGAGATTGTTGATCATAAATTCAACACAATGTTCTTATCCATTCAATCTTTGTGTGAGGTAGGCAACAATGGTGTGCTTAGAAGTAAAAGGGTAAATTTAAAAATCTTTCATATAATCAAGATGATCGACACTAGGGATTTTATGTTAGCATCTTTTATGTCTTAGAAATCCTTCTTCAATTTAGTATGGCACTCCAATTTTGCATCCTATTTTAGTCTAGCATTCTGGAGTTTTACAATTTCAAAAAATGCAGAAGTGAACTTGTGAAAAAAACTAATTTTCCCAAAGAAAGATTTCAATTATTTCTTGATATTAGGTAGACATAATTTAGAAATCACCTCAGATATTTTAGGATTGGTAGCAATACCTTCATATGTGACTATATGATCGAGAAGCATACATTTAATGACATTGAATACACTCTTCCTTAGACTTAGAGATATACCATACCTCTTACATCTTTAAAATACCTTCTATAAGTGGCATATATGATCTGATATTTATTTTTGAAACAAATTCAAACCATTCATGTAATTTATTATTCACTTATCAATTAAATATTCAAAATCAAAATCAATCAACCTCTTAAATGTTGCCCAAATATTGATGAACCCAAATGACATTTTATTATAGGTGAATTTACTCCATTTGGTCGTAAATCTAGTTTTGATTCAATATTTTGAACTAAATAGGGCATGGTTATATCTCAATAATCCATCCAAGAAGGACAAGATCTAAGATCAACTCAACACTTGGATCACTTCATTAAGGGAAGGTAGTGGATAACTATCTTTGTTTGATGCTTGGTTTAGGTTTCAAAAGTTTATGCACATATGAATATCCTCTTTCTCCATTTTAATGGGTATAGGGTTATCTACACATGTAGAGTGGTGAATGGGAATATTATATCCATAGAGAATAACTTATGAAAATCTATTTTATTAAATATTCCATGATAAGTTTCATAGGTCTATGTCTCTACTTAAATGTTTTTTTAATTAGTTTGAGTGGAACAGTGCTAGTAATCACCCTTAGGTAGAATAATTTAAGGTCTCCATAGGCCTAAGAAATTACATCCTTGTATCTCAATAGTAACTTTTTAATTTACTCAAATTCTAATTCCATCAAATAAGGACCCACATTAATGGTTTGAAGTTTCTACATAGAGATGAGATTGATGGTTCAACACTTTTGGTTCTCAAACTTGGTTTTTTCATTTGGGGTGTGGGTTCTAGGGTGTAAAATGCTCTTTATAAGGAAATCATCCCTTTCAATTTTTTATTCCCATGAATTTTGACAATCCCATCCTTATAAAATTTAATTTTAGGGTTGTTTATGTTTGTTTTGTCAATTACCTAAGCCTCAAATATCTTAGCATTGTTAAGTAATTAGATAATCTATTGATAATCCTTAAATACCTTCCAATTAGTCATATTTTTTGGGATAGATTGGAAAGAGACCAACTCCATAGAAAACTATTATAAATTGGTGTTGTGTAGGGGAGCTAAGTATTTTGATGAAGAAGCTAATGAGTTGATAGCTTGGTTCTCTTTGCTAGGGATAAGGATGATCTTGAATGCATAAACATCTAAATCAAGTCCCAAGCCATATGTTTATACCTCCAAAGGTAAGAAAACTTGTATTGAAATATAATCTTAACCTAGTTGACCACCAAATTAGACTCACTAAACACCCTTAGTTCAATGGCCTTGTGATCTAATAAGAACTACAAACCTAGGATTAAGGTATCATACTTCACCAGATTATTTATGTTGGGAAACTATAATCTATAAGAAGCTAGTTATCTCTTTCTTTAGGGATTTGTTAATAAAAAACCTACTCCACTACCTAGTTTCTAATAGGCCCCATCTATATATAGATAAAAAGTCTTGGCAACCCTAATTCCTTGTTATCTTTGTCATTGGAAGGCTTCATTCTCAGTGTATAAATACCTAGGTCTAGGGATACAAGGTTTAATTTTCTATTGATAACATAACATTATATTCAATTATCATGTGATTCATATATAATTATATATCCACCCAAATTTTATTGGTTACACCTCTCTAGGGTAACCACATATGTGAAAAATAGATGTCCATGTAATCATTAAACATTTTAGACCATTCCCTATGCAGGATCATGCCATAAGCTTTAGCAATCTCTCCCACTTAGATGTCTATAAATTATTAAATCCTAGATTCATATTCTTGTTTGACATAGACATTTAGAATCTCACCCACTACTTTGACATCAACCCTATCTATTTGAACCAACACCTTATTTGATTTGATAGGAACTAACCCTAAATTCTTGTAAAACCATAATGCTTTACATCTACTATGGCTCATGATTCCACTAAGAAATTATGAAGGTTCTTTCCAAATAACCTAATAGTTAAGAGGAAAGAAGTGACCTCAATTATTTTAGTATGAATTAGTACGTTGGCATGGGTTATCTTTTACTTAGTTTTGAAAGGCTACATTAGCTTTTTAGTTAAGGATTTTAGCATAAAATAACATCACTCAATGATTTAAGAAAGTTCATGGAGGGTTAAATTTGGTTTTTTTTTTTCATGTCTTCTAATATCTTGTAGCCTCCATTATTTTGAATTGGTTGGGCCTTTGCAAGAAATATCATTTTATGGTGTCTTGGAGGTAGAGGGTAATTCCTAGAATTTTGATCTAGTGGGGTTGTATCATTGTTTGTGGAAGTCAATGTAGTGATGAGTTATTTTGGTTTTTAGTTCTTTAGGGCATAGTTTCTCCTTTAAAAATGTTGGAATGTATGGACCTCACTATTACTCTCTAATGGGTCCTTTTCTTCATATTTGGGAAACTCAATAGTTTATAACACTATGACCATGCTAGGGGGCCTACCCAATTTTGAAAATTTTGGGTGATTTTAAACCACTTCATACTCTTTTATATCTCTTTAGATGATCTTAAATGTGTTATATTAATCTATATAATCCATCTTCCCATGTATGGTTATGTTTTGCACTCAACACTAGTTAGGTAAAGATATCTCATAGATGTTAACTTAAAACAACCTATTAGGCGAAGGCTCTGACTTATTTTGGGGATGATTGTGATTTATATTTTGTATTTTTTAGGATAATTTCTTGTTTGAAATTTTAACATTACAGTTGATAATTTGCCTTTTTAGTCCAAGGAAGTCATTGTTGCATTTTATACTATTCATTAAATAACATCAAGCTCATTTTTTTAGATTCATGGGCTATTGATTATTTTTATTAATATCCAATAATGTCACTTGATGTTACAATTGAGGAACAACCTCATTGTTTATAGGGTTAAGTAAACCTAGATTTTGGTGTGTCACAACATGACTCAAAGGGAGGTGGTTTGTTATGAGTAGCGGCTTAATGATTAGAATATTGTGGTTGCCATTGGGAAATAATTTCAAGGTAGACATATAAAGTAAGACATTAGGAATGGGAGCCATAATTTTAACCTAATGGTTTATATTCATATCAAACTTTATGTCTTCAACATAAGTAAAGGGTAATTCAACTAGCTGGGGGTCTCATCTTAAAAACATGGTCATCCATGGGCCTAACTCATTTTTATACATCTCCAACACTATTCAGGTGTTAGGTTGGTAAATCATGATAACTTGAATATATATTTTTTGTAACCTGGCATTGAAGTTTCTAATGGGTTCACTAGCTTCTCATTTAATGTAAGAAAATTATTAGTATAGGACACTAGGGTCAATGACTTTCCCAAATTATACCAAGAATGTGTTGCTAATCTAATCCCAACTTTGAATTGATTTTTTATGGATTTTACGGAGCTATTCATAGGTCGAGTCCATCAATGTTAAGCAGAAAATCCTGAACACTATATCTTCATGTTACACATTTATAAGTATCAATGTAGTCTTGTAATATGTCATGTGTTCTTTATATTTTTATCCTACAATACGATTGAAGTGGGGATGGTATCATTCTAGGATCTTGGGTAAGTAATGCATAACTTCAAGAATTTTGATAGTAGACCTGGATAACCAAGGCACTTGGAGAGCCATTATGGTTGGTCTATTTAGAGGAGACTATGAAGATGAGATAGTGGAATTTATTGCTTGTCAAGTTTTAGATATACCAATCCTTGGCCTCCTATGAAACTATAGAGGTGAAATGAATATCATACTATGATAGGAGCTAGCTATGATGATGGGTGTAGAAGGCTAGAGGGTGTTTCAAAGACAAATAAAAACTAGAACATTACCATTAGCAATAATAACTAACACACACCTAATAGACTATATAATAGGTTTGAAAAAAGGGCCCTCCATTTATTCCCATTTGTTATTGGCATCAATATCATTTCCACTTCTAGAGGCATTCATGGGATTGAGTGTTCTACAGAGGAAATCATGGGATAATGCATGGGATAAGATATCCCCTTATTAATTTTAGGATTTATGCTTGTTCAATCCAAGGACAAAGTAAGTTAATATTTTTACTCAAAGAGCCATAGCTATTATGACTAGAGGTTCAAGATATGTGTTATTACACTTTGGATTAGTTATCATTAGAAGTATCTTATAGTTTTCATTTACTATTGAGTCACACCTCACATATTTTTAAAGTAGGGGAGAAAGTTTGGATTCTAAAATAAACATTAAAAAGAACATAAGGTAGGGAAAAAAGGAGTATTTCAAGGCCTAAAAGTGATAATGCTTCAAGAACTCAACTAAGTGCCTTAGCATAGTTTACCACTATGTGTTGAGGTTCATCAAGTGTTCTAGCTCAATTTTACATAATAGGAGGAGTTTGAGGAAACATGGAAGAATTATTTTTTTATAAACTCATCACTAAGTATAATTATTGACAAGCCTATAGTAAATAACATATAGACTCTTCAAAAATAATCTATAGATTAACACACATATTAAAAATATTGAGAGGAAAATGAAAGGGGTTCATAAATGGGTTAGAAAAACAAAGTGCATTATAACTACTACATTCATTAGGTAACATAACATTAATTCAATTTTATTAGTGTTAACATTCATTTGATAATTGGAAATGATTAACAAATTTTTATAAATAAACCATGAATTTTGAATAAATCAAAGATTGCATTTATTAAAATAATTTCATTTACAAAAGTATCAATCATGGTAGACATTCACAATAAAAAAGGATAAAGGGAGAAGAAGTTGAAATCCTAGATTGATTTCAATAGAATTTTGGAACTAAGAAATGTCGACCATCAAAAATATAAGATAGTTAAAAAATTATAGATGAGGATGGGGTTCACCTATAAGTAGCAAAAGATTCCCATCACAGGACATGATGGCCACTCAAGGTTATTAAAACCATGTCAGTTAAAAAAAATTAAAAATCCTCCTAAATCCCATTAAAATATCCATAATGGCCCACCTAACTAATGTTTAGAGGGGACTTAGATGAACCACTTCCTTATTTATTGGACATTACTCCCTTGGTGGGTGGATAGTGCAAATGACACAAAGTCAAACTCCTAGTCTAGATTAGCCAAAATCATTAGCGGATCTCATAAGATTATATCTAATTGGGCAACTAACCATTGATAAACTTGAAGTTGGGCATCTATAGCCATTTTGAATTATGAAAACTAGCTAATGCTCATAGTAGATTGGGTGTAAATTTCAAGAAATACTTAGGCTCTAGACTTATTGGCCTTATCCACCTTCTTTCTTATGAGCTACTTGAAGTGACCCAAGTGAACTCCAAACTTGCTCCTATCTAAAAGAGTGCCATCCAAGTGGAACAAAACTAATATATTAACCTCTTTGAAGCTGGCCAAAATATTTTCCTTGCCTTCTTTAAGGGGGCCTATATAGTATATGTCAGGCTTAGATACTACTAGATTTTAGCCCTGATGTTCCCTACATATATTTGATATATGCTCAAGTCCAAAGTGGGCATGATATTTATATGTAGAACATGCCCTTTTGCACTATAACAACCAACTTCTTATTGTGTTCTTTTTCTATAACAATTATTTCCAAATAAGCCTAGGTCCTCTTAATATGCATTTTACTACTTGCTAGTGTCTCTACCACTTTTATCAAAGATAAGAAAAGTTACAAGAGGGAATCCTTTACTTATCTAATTGTCTCAACAAGGAAGTATATCTTCACCTACACTTCTAGTTCTCTAACTTTCTACTACATGTCATCCATTAACTTATCTAACATGTATTGTGTTGTTTTAAGGACTAAGACTGGGTATTTGGATACCTTTTCCTCTCCCATGGAAGTCATTACCTTGATGAGGAATAAAATACCATGTTGGGTCTATCAAACCATAGGGTTCCCTTCCTAGATGAACTTTTGAGTGAGGATCATCCATATGTTTCATGTGGTGTAGTCAAAGTCCCATTGCACATTGGGGTCACCCTACATTGTTGTTTGAGGTGCCTACAACACCATAGTTATTTAAAGGGTGGAAAGAGGTGTTGGCGAGGTGATAGAGATGTCATGATAGGTGAAGGTCAATTTGGAGTGGGAATAGACAAAGTGTAAGGGATGAAAGAATAAATTAGTCAAGGAGGTGGAAGCATGGGGGAGTAAGGAAGAAATATCAATGGGGAATCCCAAGGGAAGAACTATTATTGTCATTAGCTTTGGGTCAAGTTCATTGTGTTGCTATGAATCGAAAGAGAGGGAAATTGAGCAAAAAAGTGTAAATTATTTGGTTAAATCCAAATTCCTTAGCACCTAAGATAAGGGAGGAAGGCAATCTATGAATGATACAAGGAGCCATGGGAGGTGATGTAGGAGGAGAAATGGAAACCCATAGAGGAGGTTGAGAGGGAGTAATTAGTATATGGATAAAACACCAAGAGTGACTTACCTTATACTTATTTCTTGGTCTTTTTTTGGGTCATCTCTAAATACTATAATTGAAATAATGGGGGTTATGAAGGTTGTAGGTACTGACTATTTCACCTATTGGGCAAAAAAATGTATTGTTGGAAATACCTAGAATGCTTAAGATGTGCACGTAGATGTACTTATCACTAGAGATATAGCCATACATTTTGAGTTTGGGTCACTTATAGGTATCTATCCCTAGGGTTAAATGAGTGTTGGGGGCACAAAAATCCCTACTTATGGGTTGGATGATGCAAATAGGAAATAAGAGGTGAAGACATTATGCCCCTACAATGGAATATTGAGGAGATGGGATACTAGGTGGTGTCATGAGAGGCTATTAGAGAGTGGAGGAAATAGGGAAAGAGATCTATGTAAGTGTTAACTAGTAGTACTTACTCATACTTTTCTAAAAGATGCTTAAGATGTCAAACTTGATTGCTTGAGATACCTAGGGTTTATTCACTTGGACTGGATTCACTAGAGGTTAGGTCTATGGTTGAACTACCTAAGGTCAAGTTTCCTAAACTATAGGAGGTGGTGGTGGAGCAAAGGAGTGAGGTGTAGGAGGAGATGTAGGAGGAGAAGCTATCATGAATCCTTGTAAAATTATCCTTGAAATCTAGGGAGGAGTCACTTGAAAGGTTGTGAAAATGTTGAAGAAGTAAGGCTAACTTAGGTGAATGACCTAGGTTAGATCTGATGTCCCTTCTACATCTTTTGAGCCTCAATTCTAGTGAACATCTCTTGATCATCTTCTAGATTCAAATACATATCATCATCATCATCATCATCATTATCATCATCATCATCATCATCATCATCTATTAGATGGTATACTTAACTAAGGTTAATATAGGCTTAATATTAATCAAGGTAAGCCTATATGTCTTGATACAGGTCCAAGTCTCTATGATTTACTTTTCCCAAGGTAATGGAATCCCTTCTTATTACCATATTCTACAAAAAGAGGAAGGTTATGTAAACATTGTGTCAAATGGTGATAAAGAAGGGTAGGTAAGACTTTTATTGGCAATTGATGTAGTGGATAAAGATGACTTCTACTAGCTTGTATGTAATTTTTGGCTCTATTAGGTGATCTAGGACTTGATAAGGTAGGAACATAGTAGCCTTGATAGTTCCTACCACCTAAATGATTGTATCATTTTTGCAATCCCAATAGTCTCTAATGGACCCAAAAGACTCTTTAATTTCTTTTGATAGTTGAAGCATGTGTGCCTTATTGATGGTCATGTAGAACCAGGTAGAAGGACTCATGGATCTCTTAGATGTGGTTTCAATAATGGTGGCCTTATAATTTATAAAAGACTACATAGACCAACACACCCTTGGGAAATAATTATGTAAAAATGGAAGGTTTAAACATAATAGTGTTGTAAATTTCATCTAGCAAGTAGCTCACCATGTAGAAATTTCATCCTCCCTAGGTATCTCCCACTATTTTGATGATATTAAAATTGATTACCACTTAAAGGTTGGGGATTTTCTCTCCATGAATGATTATGTGGAGGATGGGGATCCATAATAGGTTCATGTTTAGATCTTTAACCTCCCTAATCATTATATATAGTAGGATAATTCCATCTTAGACCCCATTTTTGAAAGGGTAGATGGTGTATGTATTCACATTTTTCTTAATGACTCACCTTGCATCAGGGTTCTTGACCTAGTCCTTTAGGATTTCATCAATCTAGTGAGGGTTAGACCAAGTGGTCATAATATTCAAATCATTGGTGACTACAAGCTTTAGGAGGTTATAATATAACTTGAAAGTCATTTTTGAGATGTAGGTGATTTGATGTTGATTTTTTATAGAGCAAACCGTGTCATAGATACCATCTTGTGCTCACTTCATTATGAGAAATAGTTTTCCTAACAAGCCAGTATAGGGGAAGACCTTAGGCTTAGCTATGACTTTATGAAACCCACACTTCTCATAGCTTCAAAGGGTATCCCCAAATTTAACCTCTTCCTCATTGTCACTACTGAAGGATTTTGGTACCAAATCAATGGGCCTGAACATTTCATTGTAGTGCTTTAAAATTATCAATCCATCTAGGAATGGAGTATCCCAAAATTTTGGCTCAATAATGGGGTTTGAGAATAAGGTGGCCATTAAAACTAGAAAATATTTTTGTTATAATAAATACTAATCAAAGGGGAAAACATAGAGGATAGTTGGTTAGAGAAAAAATCAAGTAGATTCTAGGAGACTAGGAGTAATAACGATCAATGATTTCATCTTGGGGAACTTATAGGGATCCATATACATCTCTTGTATCGATGGAATTTGGTGGATCACTTGAAATAAATTCAAATTTGATTTATTTTCCTAATCTTTCACATTTATTACCTAATAGAAACATAAACTCAAAAATCATGATCCCTAACTACCTACTAAATTTAGAGATTACAATAAGAAATTTTAAATTATCAAATCAGGGCCCAATTGCCTATCTAATTAATGCCTAGAGTATGGCAGGCACATGTCCATATCTTCTTGAAGATTCCTAGGTAGTTCCTACATTTCGCTACATGTCCTCCACTAATTAGTTCATGATGTAATAGTTAACACCTAGGCATAACCTGATGCTCAGCTTTATATGCTTAGGAAGAGAACATGCTAGCTGAAGGATGCATGAAATACTTTGATTATACCTTTTAACTCTGATTGTACCTCATTCCAATTATCCCAAGTTATATTAGACTCTTCCTACTAATCTATATAGAAATTTGATGTGTCATAACATTATAAGTTAGGATCATCTAGGCTCTGGCATCTTTGTTAGGTCTAAGAGACTAACAAGCTTAATAATGGACCACATGGAGCTTTTTCATTTGATTGGGTCTCCCAAACCCCAATGTCTCTAATAGTGCCTAAATACTAACATGTCTAACATTGGGATGAGTTCATTAGTTAGATCTTGGTAACTCTAATTTTTGAGATGCATGGCATTCCTCCATTTAGTCAAGATCTCCAACGATCTAACATCTTTGATATATCTAAGAGACTGACCAATCTAACTTTGATCAACATGATATTATCTCATTCGATCATGTTGTCTTCATCTTTGACATCTCTATCAGGTCTAGGAGATTGACCATTTTGACTCAGGGAACACTGATTGGCTAGGCTTTGATAGGTTTTGACCTCACTATCAGTACTCCATGGGATGCTTTTTCATTAATCTATCCTCCCTATAGAAATCCACAAAAGTGACTAAGTAAAAGGAAAATATATGTGATGAATATAATGGCTCGCTTGGCTGCAAACTAAACTCACTAAGTGCCACATAGGACATTGGGAGTTTAACACCCTGAGATACTAAGACTTTAAGAACTTGAATATAAAATTAAATTTATATAAAATTTAGTGTATTAAATATTGTATGTAAAAAATTGTCTAATTTACTTCATGGTTCGGTAAGGCTCTAATTATGTTAACTTTAGAGATGACAAGGTTCTCAAGATGAGATCCAATCACCATTACACACATGGAATGCACTTTGGAAAACTAGGATGGGATAGGAATTGGAGAATTGTTTCAAAAAGGAGGTGAGAAGAATAGGATAGAAAGTCTAAGAACTTTGAGTTCAATAATTTTAAAGAGGTGTTCCCAATTTCTATGAAAAAAATTCATGTATTGGCCACAAAAATATCATTAATCCACATTGTAAATAAAATAATTTATCAATCATTAGGTAATCTCATGCTAGAATGTTGTAAAAATTGTGCACTAGTTTCACCTACATGCAAACTCCCATTTTTTAACTCTATTATTTCCTTCAACTCTATCTAAAATTTCATTAATACAAAAAAATAAGTTACTCCATTGAAATTTTTAACACACTATGTCACTATAAGGATGATAATATCCTTTATGATATATAAAATAGGTGCATCAAAGACATCCTTCAGTTGCACTATGTAGGAATGTGGGTAGTAGTATATTGTACCTACATCCTATTTCATTGATGCTCATTGCTTTGGAATGTAACATATCATTGATGTTTCTTCAATAGATATCCCTAATATCATATGGACATCTTCAAAAATAATATCTCCCTTCACCATGTTCCCATCCACTACCCATTTTAATGTGTCAGTATCTATTTCCCATAAATTTAAGAACATATCAAATAAATCTAAAACTAATATTACTAGATACATCTCCATAATACCCCAAAAACCAAGACTAATCTCACAAATCCTATCTATATATAAAGATATAACTATAAAATATAAAAATGATCAAACATCTAAAAAATACAAAAATTATAATCATCATTCATCCTTTAAAAAAACAAAAAACAAATTAAAAAACAACACCAAAACAACCTCATCTAATAATAAAATTAGAAAAAATATAACAAAAATAAAAAAATTGTTGAAAATACATCGGATGTGTATTATTTTTCTAATCCTTCGAACATATATAAAGTATTTCATCAAATTTCTCTAAATTTTAAATTCCATTTTCCATCTGTAAAAACACCATCAACCATCTTATTTTCCCTAATTCATAAGTCATTTGTGACACATCATCATAAGCCATCTTCCATAATCAACCACATCATCCGTTTTACTTGATGTCATCAATAATGTTGTGACTTAATATATTCAAATGTAACTAGTTTGGATGATGATTCTATGTACGCATGTAGCCATATTAATTAATCCCAAGAAATTATACAATATCTAATAGACTATTTTGACAAAAACTCATTACCCTTCTCCTTGTTTACATGTTGATGTCCTTGAGAGAAAATTTTTGTTGGGAAGATTTGTCTTAGTTCTATTTTTTATTAATATATATTATATACCCATCCCAAATTAAATTAAAAATATTACCTTGATTAAAATTTTGACTATTCCTAGTGATTTTCCCCTACACCCACCTCTGCATCATCAAGCCATCACCTCTTTCTATGCCTGAAATGTTTTTCCCAAAGCTCACAAACCTACAAATATCAAATTTTATCAAAAAAAATTAAATGGAATTTTCACTTGTTTATGGTTTTCAAATAAAATATTTTTTTAGAAAAAACTTATCTATCATATTTATTATACTCACCATATCTTTCAAATTTTAGCTCTTATATAAAAGCTAAAGGAATCACTATAATACTAGAATTGAAAGGAATTCTATTGTAATCATAGAACATTTTTGTAAAAAATTGAAAATTGAAAATTTTATATGCCTGCCAAACTCATCTCAGCATCCCTTTGGCACTTTACACTGTCATGATTCTTATTGATTAGGGATGTGAAGTTACACAAGTCATTTTAATTTCTTCCATTTATCTCTTATTTACTAAAATTTATTACAACATTTATTATTTTAAGGTATTATGTTCTTTTCCTAAAGCATCATCACATGTTAAACTATTGTGATACAGGACGAGCTTTGGATTGGGTTCATATATACACCTTTTTTTCTAATTAATGGAAATTTTATCTTGAAATAATTATTTACATATTAATTTACTTATGTATACATCCTAAAGAATAAATCGAAATTGGGCTAAGTCTTCTCATGGCACTTTTCAAGATATTTTTCATACTTATATATTCTTACTACCACCTTCATTTTTCCATGACATAAGATTTTCTTGTCTCTCAAGGCTCCCTTTATATCTCTTCATCATTTATTTTTACCTTTATACGCCTTTAATTGATGTTGCGATAATACTTGACAACGTCTTATAGTTTTAACAATATGGGTGATGTCAATGGCTAAGAACTTGTCTTAGTATTTTTGATACATACTTTTGTAAGCCATTGGTTAAGTCAATGAAAATGATACATTATAGTTTTTAATTTTAGGTTTTGGATCCATATTCATTTATTTTTTTATTTTTCATTTCTCTAAATATATATATCCAATTTACTATGCTTTGTCATTTAAATTCTTCTTGTAAAGAATAAGATTAATTAGGTACAAGTATTTTAGATTAAAAGAAGACAAGTTAGCTTTAGGACTTGAAGATATTAGGTTCAATATAAGTTGAACTAGTGAAAGGGGTCTACTAAGTTCTTATTATTTATACCTTGACTTCACCTAAAACCATCTCTCATGCATTCTTACAATAAAAAAGGGATATTAATGCATCAAAATTTCAACACAATATAAGTATCACTAAACCTATACTATTTAATTTTTAATTTGGTGGGTCAAAGAATATTAGTGTGTGCCACTTTTTGTCATAAAGAGGTCGTATAAACTTGAAATATCTCCTTAGTATATCTTTAGTTTGGTTCATTGATTATTAAAAAAAAAATGTGTTTTAGATTATATATAAAAATATGTGGTGTATAAACATTTTTCTAAATTTTTAGAAAATTGTTAAGTATTTTTACAGATTTATTTTTGATTTACCTAAGAAAAAATATTGTCTATCTAGTGGGACACAATATTATTCTTTAACCCTAGTTGGTAAATTATATTATTTCATTTGATGTATATCCGTTATTATATTAGTACATGTTTGTTAGTACATTATTATATGTGCATGTTCATTATTTACACCTCATGATTATTATTTTAAAGAGCATATTCAATCCTTATATAGATACCTTATGGTTATCATATAATATAATTTCACTTCATTTTATTATGTCTATGGTTATTTTTTCAATTTCTATTGACACCTTGGATCCAAATAAATTTTATGCTTTCTATATATTTTTTTAAATTCCCATTTTAGACACCTTCTAGCCTTCTTTCTCATGAACCTTTTTTATACCCCGTATTTATTTGTAGATCAATATATTTTATGTATGGTGAATATTATTGTATGGTATCCTACATTAGAACATTTAATAGGATCTTTATATTGTTGACCATTTTAGGCATACATAAATCCTCTAGTAATAATAGGAAACAATTGGAAAAGCATGAACATGGTTGAGATTACATCATGGAGTTGTTAAGTTTTAAAAGAACTATTTTAGCTTCACAATGGATATTAGATAATATAAACCATTCTAAATAATCAATTTGGCATGATTAATTCAACTCTTAAAACTATGTTTATTTCATATATAATTACATGCCTATGGCTCACTAGTTATCTAGTTCATTAATAGTTGATAAAACTTGTGATCATCTATCTCAAACATATTAAATTCAATACACAAATATAATGGTAATTTCATGTCTCACTATCAACCCATCACCAAAGGATAAACCTTTTCAACACATTATTAGAGGCATAAAGATTAATAATGCTTCAATAAAAAATCCAATGTTTAACATAACTTAAAAGGCCCAATTAGATGGGTCACATCCATGATCAACATATTGTGGCCACTTTTACAATAACTAATTTAAATAAGTCATACATGGGATAGGTTAATGATTACTAGTGTATAAGATAATATCAAACAAAATAACCTTACTAGAAATTATGAGAAAAAATCAACTATCTTGATTTCTTCCAGACAAAGAGAATCTAGATTTGAAAAATTGAGTCGATTCTCATGCACCATATATTTTTGAGGTGGTTATATGATACACCTTACATCAATTTAATAAATATTCATAATTAATATGTCCCTATCTAGGTATATATCCTAAAAATCTAATCCTTCAATTGTGTCATACATATTATATTTAAAAAGTTATTCATTGACTATTTTGAATGAAATCACCAAGTTGAAATGAACACCACTTATTTGGAATATATTATCCATCCTCCAAATGAAAATTTTGACTTAAATATTTTTTAAAAAGATTCCTTGCAAGGTGAAACACTCTAGCAATACTTTCCATCTTGAGTACTTTCTTGAGAGATAGAATTAATATTGCCTGCAAAAGACATACTATAAATAATAATCTTACCCACCTTTTTGGAGGATTCTATTTGGTTTCTAGAATTATCTTAAGAGGTATTATCCAAATGCATGTTAGAGTTATATGTATAATTATTTAAAGTACAAAAACTAAGGTTTAATCCTAAAATATTACTAGTTCACACACACAAGCTAGGGTTTACAAGAATCCCTTTATTTCATATGGCTTTATGACTGCCATTAGCATTTCAACTATCATCACCCTAGATAATTTTTTTCAATTGGACATTTTCAAAGTACTTTTTCTTGAGAGAATAATTAGGCAAAATATATGATTTATGATAAGAAAAGTGAAAATGGAAGTGTTATGTACTTTTATATAAAAAACTATTTTGACATGTCAAATGTTATTTATTTAAATATTAGTGGTCTCTTTAAGTTTGCATTCAAGGTTAAACTAAAATGTGTACCCACTTTTAAATTTTGAACATATAAATTTTATTTGGTTCAAGGCAAACAATTTGGGCAACCAAAGTGACTAGATGGTCAATAAAGTGATAATAAGGCAAAGGAATACTAGGTAACTAAACATAGACCAAATTATTAATGGCAAATATCTCTAAAACAACAAAGACATGAGTCTAAGGGGGAAAAAATAAGAATAGAATTATAGACATACAAAGGATATTTATGAAATATAACAAAAGCATTTTGAGTATCAATAAAGGAAAAAAAAGTAAAAATCCTTTCACCATAATTCCATAATGATTCCAAGAAGATTACACACTAATTTTGAGGATACT
>JARHVA010009106.1:290000-305000 GCA_037957365.1 Torreya grandis | reverse complement strand
CGTATGAATTTATCTAAATATACAACTTGAAGACTACACAAAAATTAGGTTGATTTTTCTCATGGCACTTTTCAAGATATTGTTCATACTTATATGTTCTTATTACCACCTTCTTTATACCATGACATCTAATTTTGTTGTCCCTCAATGCTCCCTCTCTATCTATTCATCCTTTATTTTTACTTTTCTACAGTTTTACCTAATGTCAACATAGTAGTTGACAATGTCTTGTTGTTCCATCAATATGGATGACATCAATGACTAGGAATTTGGCATAGTGTTTTTGATACATACTTTTTGTATGTCACTAGTTGAGTCGATAATAATGGATTAATTATAGTTTTTAATTTTAAGGTTTAGATCCATATTTATAAAAAAATGTTTATCATTTCTCAAAATAAAGACATCCAATATACTTTAATTAGTCATTCAAATCCTCTTTAGGAAGATTAAGATGAATTAGGGGTAAGCATTTTATATTAAAGAAAGACAAGTTAGCATTACGACTTTAAAATATCAAGTTCAATATAAGTTGAACTAGCGAAATGGGTTTACTAAGGTATTATTATTTCCACCTTGAATTTTAATATAATAATGTCTCTCACATTTTTATAGTCAAAGAGGGATATTAATAGTCCAAAACATTAGCACAATATAAGTATTGCTAACCTATACTCTTTTTTGTTTACTTTGGTAGGTCCAATAATAATAGTGTGTCCCAATTTGCGGCATAGAGAGATTACATAAACTTGAAATATCTTCTTATAATATCCAAATTTTGGGTCATTGATTTTAATCAAACATATGTGTCTTGACTTATATATATATATATATATATATATATATATATATATATATATATATATATATATATATAGTACATATATATTTCTTAAACTTCTAAAAATTTGTTAAATATTTTTTAAGATTTATTTTTAATTTTTTGTCTACTTAGTGGAACAAAATATTATTCTTTGACCCTAGTTGGTATATTATATTAGTTCATTTTGTATGTATCCATGCTTAATATTAATACATGTTTGTTAGTACATTATTATTTGTGCATATTTTTTATTTACAACTCATGGTTATTATCTAATAGAACAATTTCAAACTTTATATAGATACCTTATGATTATCATATAATAGAATTTCACTTCATTTTTATTATGTCTATAATTATTATTTCAATTTTTTTTGGCACATTGAATCTAATTAAGCTTTATGCTTTTTATTTTTTTTTTGGTGTAAATTCCCCTTTTAGGTAAATTATTTCCTTCTTTCTCATGAACGTTATCTATACCTCATAATGCTTTGTAGTTGAATATATTATATGTATGATGGATCTTATAATATGGTATTCTAAATTATAATATTTAGAAGGATCATTAAATTGTTGACTATTCTAGAAAGACACATAGAGCCTCTAGTAGTAGTGAGAAAGAATTTTAAAAGGATAAGTATGGTTGAGATTCATCATGGTATTGTTAAGTTTTAAAATCACTCTTTTAATTTCACAATGGAAATTAGATCATGTAGTCCATACTAAAGAATAAATTTGGCATGAGTAATTCAACTCATAAAACTAATTTTATTTTTTTATATAATTACATGCCACTAGTTCACTAGTTGTCCAGTCTGTTAGGAGATGATAAAACTTGTCATCTTGTATTTCAACCATATGAAATTCAAGATGCATAATTTAATGGGCATCAAGTTATTAACTAGCAAGCCACCACCAAAGGACAAATCTTTTCTACACATCATTAGAAGCATAAATATTAATAATGCCTACAAAACAAATTCAATGTCTAACATAATTGAAAAGGCCCGATTGGATGGGTCATAGTCACAATCAACATAATGTGGCCACCATTTATAATAAATCAAAAAAAACAAGTCATACATGGGCTAGGGCCATGATTGCTAGTACAAAATTGAATAACAAACCAAATAACTTTATTAGTAGTTATGAGAAAAAGCCAACTATCATAATTTCATATGCACAAAAACAATCCAGATTTAGAAATTTTGTTGATTCTCATGCACCACATACTTGTGAGGTGGGTTTATGAGACCCTTTACATCTATTTAATAAATATTCATAGTTAGTAGGTTTTTATCTAAAGATATATCTTAAAAACTAATCTTTAAATGGTATCATATAAATTCTGTTAAAAAAGGTTGTTCATTTATTAATTTACAAGAAATCACCAAGTTGAAATGATCATTTATTTGGCATGTATTCTCTATCATCCAAATGAAAATGTAAAATTCAATATTTTCTAATATATTCTTTGTAAGAAAAAACACTTTGACGAAACTTGCCAACTTAAATATTTTTTTGAGAGATAGATATAATATTACTTAAAAAAACATAGTTTAAATCCTAATCTTATCTACCTCTTTGGAGAATCCAACTTGATTAAAAGAATGATCTCAAAAAAGTTGAGCTACATGCATGTTAGAGTTAGACCTATGATTTTTTTAAGTACACAAACTAAGGTTTAACCCTAGAATATTAATAATTGATACAAACAAGTTACGGTTTACACCAATCCCCTTATTTCCTCTAACTTTATAACTGTTATTAGTGTTCCAACCATCATAACCTCGAGTTGATTGAAAATGGAAGCAAGTGTTGACAAATTTTATATGATTTATTTGGGTATCGCTTTGTATTCGAAAAGTCGCTGCTTTTGGTCCCAGGTGTCAAAAGCTGCCGGCGCTCTGTGTTAGTCCTTTCCCATATCAAATCTCTCCCATATCAGAAAGATTATCTCCACACTGGGGCTGATTATTCTCTCTTAGACACAACGACAGCGAGTCAGTCGTCGCTGCTTCTTAAATAATCGAGCAAAACACAGAAATCGACCGTTCGTATAATCTTAACTGAATAATTGAAGCATAAATACACGGCGTTTTACAGATGGATACAAGTGGACCCAAATAAACTATTATTGTTTCCAACTAAAACGCGGATAGAAGACATATCTGGAGAAATATTTAGCTACATAATAAAATAATGTAACAGCATCACTTCGGGAAAGAATAACATCTCAACGGATCTAATTTAATAAAATATTTTATGGTTCACGAATCCAATCCATTTAATCAGCTTTGTATAACTAATTAAGGATAATCAAAAGTCGTTTATGGAAATGGACCTCATGTCACGTGATTTATATAGCATATAATGAATGAATGCCCTGAATGAGGCACAACGTTTTTTTATCATTATTGTTAATTTTATTGTGTTTTATTGCACATAACCACTTTAGTATAATGATCATTCCTTATATTTTAGTAAGGGCATAACCAACTCATTAACGAATAAGGATTTTAAAGTTGTAAAAGTAATTGTAAGAAACTAAACATATTTTATTTTTTCGTTGTGCTTGGAGTGGACTACCAGTGTGGTCATTGATCCTAGAATACCCAAATAACATTTAATGCTCCTCTGTTAACTGGTCATCCATTAACATTTGTTTGGTTAGAGAGAGCTATAAAGTACGAATCCCATCCATCTACCACGTCAGAAAAAATCATCAACAATTCTTATTATTTAAAATTATGTTCCATAAACAATGAATTCTTCAAAATTATGTTTATTATTTTAAAAACTTTTATATTCTGCATCCAATGCTCTGTAACACTACTATCACTAGTGTGTCCATCATCCTTCCAACACATCAGCAAGACACCTTAGTCTGAAGTGATCAAATTGAATACATGATTGTTTCCAATAAAGTTCACAAGCTAGAGTGCCGAAGAATTGATGAAATACAAGTGTAGTCAGGAATATTATTTTGGTCTTTGGGTCATTTGGTTCTTTCATCGTTGCTTCAACATAATAGTTTCATTGCCCTTTGTTATGCTCAAAATTTTAGTCCCAATCCTCATGTAAAATGTGACCTTTATTGTTTAGTTAATTTCATTTATTTTATCATTCATGTTGATACCAATTAATGTCATTAGAGTAACTGTGACACATAAAATTATTTGAATGAATGAATGAATTTGTTTGTTTATTTAATTTAAAACAACAATTTTTGAAATAGTGGCACATAACATTTCTATGAGAGAATTAAGTTCAAAAGCGGTTTTCGAAATTATCACATTACATGATGACTTATTTTAACATCTTTTAATAATCCTTTTTACAAAGATGAATCATATTAACACTAGTATATGTAATTAAGATATCCTAACAAAAAATTCTGTTTTAATTATATTTTATTTTGATTTCTTTTATTGCAAGAAAACAAACTAACGTTCTTCTAAGATCAAATATATTCAAGTAAAAACAATAGTAAACCTAGGCCAAAAGGTAGATTTGATAGGGAATCCACCGTATGGCTATCAAAGATAAGGTCCTTGATATATTAATAATCAAGTGTCACTCATAGCGAGCTCATAAACAAGAACAATTTGCATTGCTATATTTATCTTAAAGGAAACATTTGCATCATTCCACAAATACATAATAAAAGGGTCAATAGTACTCAAGACATAGATTAATCACTATGGACTTATTTAATTCTTATACCAATGATCCAAAAAAATATTTAGAACCTAGCATGCAAATTTATGACAATGCAACCCTAACCTAGCCTAAGATCTAGTACCCAATGCCCCCCAAAATTATTCAATGTACATATCTACTCCATATAAATGGTGTTAGATGTTGTTCTCCACTTGAACTTGTGAAGATTTTCCTCCACAAGATGTCATCACCAAAAGGGGGTTAACGATCTAATCCAAAATGAGGAATGAATAAATATCCAAACAAAAACAAATTCTATAAACTCTAGACATGAACACTTGAAATATATATATTGTTTCTTACATTAACCTTAACATAACACACTTCAATATATTAATTTCTTTGCGCTAACACCAAAGTAGTGTCACACACTATTATATTTGATTGTTGGTATGGAAAACATTAAAGGAACTTATTTTTATTTATTTTAATTAATTGTTAAGTTCCAAGAAGATTCAATCACACACTACTTGGAGAAGTTCAATCTCACAAGAGTGTCTACATCAATGACAAAGGTCTAATTAGATATAGCCATACTTTCAAGTTTACTCAACTAGTGAAACAACTCATGTCACCTCCCATATATAATATTCATCCTTACATTTTACAATGGTATAAAACATGAAGGTATAGACAATGCACAATGAAAGACACCTAAAAGGCTAGTAACTACTACCTGTGCTCATTTTTCAAGCTATATACATATCTATTATGTCCACTTTCATTAAAAAAAATAGGGCTAGCTATAGTTCACCCATTAATAAAAAGATTTTTAGTTGTACTATAAAGGCAAATGATCACTTCCACTCAACCTCAAAATGTTCTCTCTCATAGTTACCCTTGTGTGTAACACTACCATGACTAAATGGCCTATGCATAACTAAAAATATCCTAGGGTGAGTACGATACACCCTTGCATACAAATGAAAGTTTTCAAATATTTCCACATCCATGCACAAGTTTAATAAAAATAACACACCCTACTATAATACTAATTGAAATCTTCCTTATAGATATAATGAGGAATATATGAACCAAAAATAAAAGTTACATTTAAGGTCCTTATTTTGGACTAGGGGTTTTACGACACTTCTTAGGCTAGTAAAAATCATGAATTAGTTTTGTTTCTGACTAAACACAAAATTTCTTATTAAAAATGACCATAACATTAATATTATGTACATCTATTCCAAGATAATGAAAACAAGAAAGAAACAACATATAATTAATTATCCAAACATAAGAATTAATTAATTTTATGATTATGCTTTACTTTTAGTTCTAAAAATCCATAAATAAAAATTTTAAATGTTTTACCTATGAGTGGACACACTAAAAGGTCATTGAAATAAACATCAGATTAAAAATAATAATTTTACACTAATTTGAGGTTTATAAATTTGTTAAGATCCTTCTTGAAAAATATTTTAGCTATATTGCAAATATGCTGAATTAAAACATAAAATGAAATGGAAAATGTTGTTTGTATTAAAAAGAGCATAATTTCATTAAAAATATCATTGCCTCTTTGAGGGGATAACCTCCTTTGAGCAAGCTGAATAAAATACAATTATTACGTGCTTTCTCACTATTATAGACTCCTAGTTATATAACTAACTACTAATTCCTATCAATGTCTCATTATTACACTAGGCTCAAGGGATGTCTTAAAAATAATATACATTTATAACCTTTTATTAAATCCATTATTTTAAATTGTTCATAATGAAGGGTCCTAAAATGCCCTTCCCCTTAAAATATTTGTCTTGGGTTAGGAATCTATTGATGGAGTTGAATAATTGGTTCCCATGTAACATCTTCTTGCTCCATTTGCTATTGTTATAGTATAGATTCTATGATGACATGATTATGGATCTGAGTGGAGCTCTTCTCCATGAAATCCTAAGATTAGATAATGAGTGATTATTTAGCATGAATTTATATAAGCATTGTTTTGGTAGCCATGTTTTAGCTGACGACTCTTCTTAAGTAGGATACATATCAAAATAGATGCACATGTGATGAAGGTGGATGTTTCAACTTGTAGGAAAAAAGGATGATCTACTAAAGAATTTTATACATCCCATAGAATTTAAGAGCAATTTTTTTGAATTTGTTGAAAAGTCTTGTTTTGAGCATTAGAGCTTTTTTGCTACCTCATGCAAATTTTAGCCATGTGGAAACTCTCTTTGAGGAGTTGAAAGATAGCTTCATGTGTGCTAAGAGTAGAATCTATTTATTGCATGTGAGAACTTCTAATTATATATGATATAAGTGATGGTGGATTTTTACCATAGATAACTTAATATGGGGTCATCTTTGTAGTCATGTGGTAAGAGGTGTCATACCACCATTATGATAGTGGTAACCATTCTACCCATCAATGTTTTTTATCCATGGAAAAATAATGGAAGTAAGTTTACAACTATTTATTGACAATTTTGATTTGGTCATCAGTTTTTGGATGGTAGTCTGAACTCATTTTCAAATTGCTGCCTATGTGCTTCAAGAGTTCCTTCCAAAAATGAATTAAAAAAGATCAGTCACAATTTTATATAATGGAGGCTAGAATGCCATGAATCTAGAAGATTTTATGAATAAATGTTTGGGATATTATGTAATAAGTTTAGGGATGGCCTAGACCACATAAATGGGCATACTTATAAAAATGGTCAAGCACCATGAGAATGACAATATTTAATTCTTGATCTTGTTAAGACTTTAATCAAATCCATTGAAATGTTAGTCAAAATATATTACATAGTGGGTTGTAGTTGGAAATAAAAATCATGATATCCTATTTTATTCTGAGATAGAAGAAGTTATGTTAGAATCACGTGTAATTTTTCCAAAAAATCAACTTCAATTTAAATTATTCAAACTCTTAACCATTTAACATAAGCATTAATGAATAATATAAACCATTCATTTCAATGAATAGAGAAAACAATGCAAGATCAAAGCATATAA
The DNA here is from genome assembly GCA_037957365.1 of Torreya grandis. Classification (NCBI taxonomy): domain Eukaryota; kingdom Viridiplantae; phylum Streptophyta; class Pinopsida; order Cupressales; family Taxaceae; genus Torreya; species Torreya grandis. The sequence continues at coordinate 297,484 of JARHVA010009106.1, read as the reverse complement.
CACATGAATTATATGGGAAACCCTCATGGGGGAGGAAAATTATTGAAAAAAGCTTCAAAATATTATAATATAAAGGTATTGATTCAATCTATACTAGCACCAACTGATCGAGGAACACCCACCTCTCAATTTATTCAAGCACCCATTAGATCTTTAGCTAGCACCAACTAGTAAGGAGGCTATAACCCCCTAGATGATCAAACACCAACTCAATAACCTCCAAAATGGTCTCCACCTATGACATGATGTCTAACACATCTGATAATGGAATTTTATTTCTATAACACCTGCAAACCTACCACTCTACCTCATACAAGCCACTTAGGCTCATTTGTTCAACTAGGTCACCCTCTTCACAGTTGGGTCATTCAACCTAGCTTTCCATGCATAGAGATCCTTCTTAGCACTATAAATAATTATGAAAGATTCATATCAATTATTTTATATGTTTAACCACCTATCTTTTCTCTTATAAAAACTTATATAATTTTATTGTGCTTACCCCCACACAACTAGTCTATAAAGGTTTAAATATCCTTGATCTTATATAAGATTCTTCCTCTAACCCTTTTTGGTCAGCTGAAGGACATTACTTAACATTTAAGTCTTCTATTCCATTTATAAAAAACACCTACATAGTTCAACCATAGCATTGATAGATCATCCTTAAATAACAACACCTTTCAAATAGGCCTAAGTATCCCTTTTAGGTCCATGGAGACCTATTCATCCCTTTAGCACTCTACCAAGCCAAAATAGAAACACAAGACCACTTCAAAGAACATAGGTCCATGCCGCATGACCCCTAAAACACCCTCAAGTGATTAATTTAATCACTACTCACCCATACATATGAAAAACCTTTCAATCATTCTCCTTGTACATGAAAACACCATGAATGAACAAACAATCATCTTTCGAGTAATGGTTCATACTGAAGATGGATTGATCAAACCTCAAAAATCCATATAGAGAATCCTAAAGGAGTCTTAAACACTATTATATATATAGATCATCATGAAACATCAAAACACCATAAATAAAAACATAAGCATCCTTCTTTGGTCCTTAACAAATGAAAGTCAAACCGTTGGTCAACTTTGAACAATAATAAATGTAATTGTACAACTAGTCAAACCTCCTAATCAATTTTCATAGATTTCCCTTGAAGTTATATACCAATTTTATTTTTAATCCATCATCAAATTCATACAACATAAAACTTTATAAGCAAAACACTACAGACTAGTTTTCCTTTGTAAAATTCAAATATTTGAATTCCAACGGTTACTAAAAAATGCAAATTTGACTTAAGTACGAAAAATAATGAAATCTACCTAGGAGATAAACTTTTCACCATCATAACCTTTTATCGACATCATGTCAAGGCATGAAATTTTAAAAACATGCTCTAGGCAAAAAACTTAATAGACCCATGTGACGTCTTTCTTTTAACACCTTCACACATGCGAATGTTGATGTCATCAACTTGCTTCCTTAGGAAACTCTGCCAAGTTGACTAGCATAACTTAGACCTTCACAAGACTACTGAAATGGATTATTTTCACTTTATAATTACACCAAGCACTTATTACATCCCATATAAATGCTCAAACATGGTCAATACATCATCAACATCCATCATCTTGCCTAACCAAGCAAATAATGTAAGATCCATGTATTATCAGGAAGGCATACTTTGTCATTTACCTACTATCTTACTTGACGCCTCATGAACACTCTTGGTCACCTTGGAGACATCATTGAAAACACCTCAAAAATTTCCCCCTTTGTCATTGATGTCAACATTTGTAAACACCAACATAAATATATGCATATACTCTTTCCTCCCTGTACAAATACTTTATCCTCCTTTTAAAAAATGACAAAGTGGGCTTACCTGCTGATCTTGAGGACATGTAAATGTTTTCAAAGCCAACATCAAGAAGGGACATCCTTTGAGGTATGACATAAAACTCCCTTTATCATTGTGAATACCATTTATTACCATGATTACCTCAATACTACTCATTGACAACACTCTTATTCGACCATGCACTATTTTATGAACAAGAAACACATAAGATTACCAAACACTATTTGAAAACACCTTAACAACACTGAAAGGGACTCCCCCTAAGTCATCTGAGCTTAGGCTTCCTTTTAATACTATTAGACAAACTCAAACCAAGAATAATCCTCTTATTTGTCCTTAAATTTTATCTAATAAGCCAAATCCATGATCACCAATATATGTTTAAGCTATTATTCAAATAGAAAAGGTGCTCAAAATAAACTGACAAACTCATATGAGAACAATCATACCTAGTATCCATACCTGAACCTTTTAGAGTCCATAATTTTTTTTAAACTATATCCATGACATGAAACTTCATATCTAATACACACTAATATTCCACATCATGAATTCCAATTTTCATCATCCAACTCTTCCTCTGTATCATAACTCCTTCACAAATTGACCTACCAATAAGCCCTCTATTTGGACAAATGCTTAACCACAGAACAAACCATACACTTTTAAATTACTATAAATCAATTAATAATCACCCATTCATCCATTTCAATTTATTAATCATCCTCATACCTCAACTCCATTCAGAATGACACTTACCCATATGGGCTAAAACACTAGGGCATCAATAAGAGACATGGTCAAATTACCATCTTGCAGTCAACACCAGCTCTTGAAAGTTCTCTCACACCTAGAAATCAATAAATAAAACTAATAAAATAATTAATTATTATCTTACTCTTTCGTGAACCCATAGAATGATGAAATGGTTTTTGGCCTGCTTGCCTTTAAGCAAAGACTGTCATACCCAAGAACCATCAAAATCCTTCAACTTACCATTAAGAGGCTTTCAAAGCCTAAAACCACCTAGAACAAATTTTTATGAGGTCAACACACCTTTTTATTCCATATATTAACCTTGACATCTTATAAATCTTTATTTGACACCTAGAAATCTCATTACTATGCCTATAGACCCTATTTACACAATAGTTACTAAGCCAAAACATCATAAAAGGATCATGGGAGCCTTCTAACATCTCCATTTAACCTTTTTCATTTAGACACATCAAATCCAATTATACTCAAACCTTGGTTATCCTTATAGACCTCAAAACACCAATTTTGCATGATGTGCTCTCACTAAGTAGTGAACACTAAGCAAAATGATCAAATTGAATAAATGGTCATGAATGCTTCCTTTCACCAACTTAGCACATATAAACCCATGGAATACACTTGGATAATTCCTCTAAACACTCCAAATTAATTGTACCTTCATTCTTCATGATTTTACCAACTAAACCAAGTTTTAAAGATTTACTCAAACTTGCCTTTAGGACCAATGTCCCTAAATGGGTTACTTGAATATTTTCATCGTAAACCTCTAGAGAATTCACATTAACTTGTTTCTACCCATTAACTAATGACCTTATATTATCAATACAAGGCTTTATAACACAATATCATAAATTTTATACCAGAAAGGCATTGGTCTTAAATACCAATCAACAACTGTACATACCTCTATACTAATTATAGTATCTTGTACATCACATAGAGCGCACACACTTGCTTCTACAATTGAAATATGTATTCTAAGAAGCATAGGTAGATATACCCACTTGTCAAAGAGAAACTATAAGTCCCACAACTCAAGAGACTCACATATTTCCATACTCTCATTTGACTTGTAGTCTTGCCTCATCATCAAATTGAGTTTGAATGGGTCCTTAACTTCATTCTTTCCTTTAGATTTGGAATCTTTCCTGATTTTTTTATCTACTTGGGCAGATAAGACCTGTTATTTTCCATTTGAATGTGTAAGCTATTCTATTATGACAAACAATCCATTTTGAACCTACTTTTAATTCACCTCCTTATGTCTCCATTCATTATGGCTCCTTTTCTTCATCTTAGGATTGGCATTAGTTGAAGTAGAATTTTTACCATTCCTAAAGAACCTTGCTATGTGACCTCTCTCTTGACATTTGAAATAAATTAAGTTTATATAATTGTACATACCTTGTGGTTGGGCTACATGATGACCCCCTGAGCTTTCATCATCCCATTCATGCACTTAATTATTTGATTTCTTGATCAAGGCATTGCAAGACCTTACAATATGACTAATCCCTTAACACATGTATCACAAACTGTCATGTTTTTCTTGTGAACCTATTAACTATCTTGAGTGATTATATTCTTCATGCTTTTCATTATCTTGATCATAATTATATGCAAATCTCTTACTAGGATATTTCCTTTTGTAGTCAATGATTCTATGATCAAACTGATGAAAAAATTGATAGTGACCATTAAAGGAATTTATCTACCTTATATAATTAGGCTATCTAATCTAATTTTCCCTCTTAATGGCCTAAGATATGACTCCTTTGTTTTCTTCTTGATTCTTAATGAAACCAAGTCTAGACTTATCACTTGAAGACCTTTGATTATTCATAGTATTATTCAACAAACCTATGCTTGTAATAGCATCTACCTTCACTTGATCATGACTAAAACCAAGACCATTCCTATCTTTAGGCACCCTCTAATTATCAAGCATCTCATTAATTTTGTCACTTCTTGTATCAAACTTTTGATATGTTTCAATCTTGAACATAGCTTGATCTAGTTTCTCCTGTAAAGACTCCATCTATGATTTATACTTGAGACATTATTCATCCTTAATATTTACCTCTTTAGTAAGGGTACAAAATTGATTTTCAATATCTTGATTAATATCATCATACTCTTTAACATTATTGCTCATTCTTTCTTCAAACAAACCAATTTAATCCTCATAGGTCTTGATCAATGATGCTTACTTTCTATTCTTTCCTCATAGAAGATTTAATTCCTCCAAAGTGTTAAGATATTTATCTTTAAGAGTGAATTGCTCATCTTCTTCCTCTGAGCTATCTCCATCAAAGAGATATATGCCTAAATAACATTCACCATCATCATCCTCAAGAGCTATGAACGGTGTCTCATTGTTCTCATCATGAAATGAATCATCACTATATGATGTGTTTCATTCTTCTTCAGTAGATGAGTTACTATCTTATTCATGGTAAAGACTCTTATTGCCTTTGTATATCTCTTTATTTCCATCTATCCTATTGAATAACTTCTTGTACTTGCTAGGACCCTCAAATTTCTTATGATCATCCTCATGAGATTCCTTATGAACTTCTTTGTATTAAAAAATTATCCTTATTTGGGCACTTACCTACAAAATTACCAACTTTACCACATTTAAAACATTTAAAATCAAGCTTCCATTCAAATTTACCAAATCCCAAATTTAATTTTCTTTCAATCATGGCTTCAAGTTAATCTTCATTAATATGAAAATCTTTAAGACTTAACTTTCTCTTCTTACCTTTTGTCTCCTTAATCACCTTGAAGTTTGCTTTCTTCTTTAGTGGTTTTTCCTTATTGAATCTCATCTCATAAGTAGTAAGGGTGCCATGCAATTCATCTATCTTCATCTTGGTCAGATAATGACTTTCTTCTATAGCAAAAATGTTTGAATCAAACATGAGGGTAAGAGACCTTAATACTTTTTGTACTACAGTAGCTTCTTCAATATCCTCTCCAAGAATTCTAATCATGTTCAACACTTCATTATCCCTTAGAATATATGATTCCATAGTATCTTATTCCTTCATTTCGAAACCTCAAATTGTCTTTGGTAGGTTTGTAATTTAACCAACTTAAACTTGGAATCCCCTTCATAGATGATCTATAGTTTGTCCTATATTTCCTTATCAGATTTGAAGTGGATCACCTTGTTGAAATCAAACTATGATAGGCCATAAATGATATCATTCATTTATTAAAAATTATTCTCACTCAACTTCTTGTCAGCTAGACTCGTTGGAGTAGGGGGTGTGGAATAACCATTCATAATAGATTGCGATATATCAAACCCTAGAGACATGATTTAGGTCTTCATCCATGAACTCCAAAAATCATAGTTATATCCATTAAATATTGGTACTTGATTAGTATATAAACCACCTTGCATTTCATAACTATGCATTGTACCTTTGATCACCTTCAAGTGGTTAAACTTGCAAACAAAGTGTGGCTCTAATACTAATTATTAGAGATACAATAGTTGAGTGGGGGGGTGAATCAGTGATGCAATAAAATCAGCTTCAATTCCAATTATTTAAACTCTTAACTATTCAACATAAGTATTCATTAATCATATAAATCATTCATTGCAATGAACAAAGAAAACAATGCAAGATCAAAGCATATAACATATAAATTATGTGGGAAACCCTCATGGAGGAGAAAACCCTCTAAAAAATCTTTGAAATACTATTATATAAAGTTTTTTATTCAATTTATACTAACACAAACTAATCAAGGATCACCCATCCCTCAATTTAGTCAAGCACCCACTACACCTTTAGCTAGCACCAACTACCAAGTAGGCTATAACCCCCTAGATGATCAAGTACCAACTCAATAACTCCAAACTAGTCTCCAACTATGATTTGACATTTGACATACCTAATAATAGAATTATCTAATTGTATAATTTGTAAACCCACCTCCCTACCTCATATAATTCACTTAGGGTCATTCACTCAACTAGGTCACCATCTTCATAGCTTGGTCATTCAAACTAGATTTCCATGCATAATGCTCCTTCTCAACACTATAGCTGACTATGAAATATTCATAACATTTATTTGACATGTTTCATAACCTATCTCTACTCTTAAAAACACATATATGATTCACTTGATCTCACCCCACATAACTAGTCTATAAAGGCCTTTATATCCTTGCTCTTATACAAGATTTTTCCTCTAAACCTTCTTGGTCAGCCAATAGACATTCCTTAACTCTTAAGGATTATATCCAATTTATAAATAAATATCAACACCATCTACATAGTTTAACCATAGAATTTATATATCACCCTTAAGCAACAACACCTTTCAAATAGGCTTAAGTATCCTTTTTAGGTCCATAGAGACCTATTCATCCCTTTAACACTTCACTAAGAAAAAATAGAAACACAAAACCACTTCAAATCACATGACCCCTAATACATCCTCAATATAATACATTAATCAGTACTCACATTTTTATATGTAAAACCTTTCAATCATTTGCCTTTTACATGAAAACATCATGAACAAACAAACAATCAACTTCCATGTAATGGTTCATACTGAACATGGATTGGTCAAACCTGCAAAATCCATACAAATGAACCTCATTGAGTCTTAAAATCTCTAGTAGATAAATAATTGGGAAACATCCAAACATCATCAGGGAAAACACAAACATCCTTCTTGGGTCCTTAATAAAAGAAGGTCAAACCCTTGGTAAACATTAAGTCAAAATTAAATGTAATTATATGACTAGTCAAACCTCCTAATCATTTTTCCTAGATTTCCCTTGAAGTTATCTACTA
>JARHVA010009106.1:265000-285000 GCA_037957365.1 Torreya grandis | reverse complement strand
TTAATGCTAGAGAATGGTGGCTCAATTTTAAGGAGAAAAATACTAAAAAAAATTTATGGAAAATAGAATTATGTTTTTCTTTGTCTGGGCCTGCAAAACATTGGTGGACTAATGAATTGAGCTTTGTGAAACAATATTCTTCATGGGAAGCAATTGAAGAAGAAGAAGAAGAATAATTGGATGACAATGGTTCAAATAATTTTTCTCCAAAGAAATCTAAGTCAATTTTTCTATTTCATGGATGCATTCAAAAGAAGAAGGTGGTTGTGTCCATAAACCCTACCAGCAAGTATAAATTCATTAACATAAATGTGGCCAAGCATATACATGTTCAAGAAAAGAATATCAAAGAAGTTCAAGTAGATGGTAAGAATATTTCAATGTTTGAAGATTTGAAGCTCATTATAGAAAAATATGTTTTGCATTCAGATTTTTATGCTTTGGATATGGATGATGTTGATATAGTTCTTAGATATCCATGGTTAGAGACTTTGGGAACAATGAATATTAATGTTCAGAAATAGTTCATGAAGTTTTGGTATAAGAAAAAGAAGATCACTTTACAAGATATCATAGTGAAAAAGGCACCAATAATAATCTAGGTAGATCATGAGGATATGATGGAAACAGGTGATGAAGAACATGATGAAGATTCAGATGATATAGATAAAGACACACTACAAATGAGCACTTCATCTACTCAAGAGGAAAAGAAGGAAAAGGTGTAAGAGGTAGAATCAAAGGTGGATAAGGTCAAACTATTGGAAAAAGTTGAGGTATATAGACACCCACATCATCATGAGAGGAAACAATCATGGAACTAGGTGAGAAAGTGTCATAATAACAGTCATTTTGTCTATACAGGAAATAAAATTTCCAATCATTATGGATATGCATGGAATCCAAAGAAAAAATACTATGGCACATGGAATGAATGGGGAAATCACTATGACTATGCATGAAAGAATACCTACTATGGTCATGGTTGGAATCAGAGTAGCGCAACGGAATATGGCACATGGAATAAAAGGAGGAATAATCATGATTGGACACTAAAGCAATATAATTATGATCATAAATGCAAACAGAGGATCACAAAGGAATTTAGAAACAAGCTTGGAGAGCTATCACCTACCAAAATCACATATGGATGGCTAGATGATCGAGATTGGAGACAAGTGTGCAATGATATGAAGCACACTCATTATTTGTTTTTCTTATGTTTTGGAGATGAAACATGTCAAGGAGGGAAGGAATGCTATGTACCTACGGCTATGATATATGGGTTGATGGAGATGCTGACATGTGGCACACATCCCCTTAGTTAGTTATATAGGTATAATTTATTAGGATAATAGAGTAACTTATGGAAGTAGTACATTGGGTAATGGTCGGCCTACATTAGATTAGGAAGTTACCCATCCATGGGTTAGATAGATGTATATATATAGGGGATGAATATCATGATAAATAATATCAAGTAAGCATTGAGTCTTCTATTTTAAGAGGATATTGGAGGTTGTCCCCTCAAAGAGACATTTTGGAGTTATTCCTTCCTAAAAGAGTATTATATGGTGTTTCCCTACCTTAAGGGTATTTTTGCATCTATTTAATATCAAGATCATTACAAGAGGTATCAGAGCTTTGATTTCTACAATTTGTGGAGTGAAACCCTAGTTTTTTTTTTAATCATCAATAAATTTTGATTGGTTACTATTTTTTTCATAGTTATTTTACTAGATATGGATAATATTTCAGATAAGTCATAGTAAAAAAATTGAGAATTTGTTATTCATTTTGAGGGAGTTATTGCTATTTTAGGGTTTATAATAATTTCACTATATCTTCTAAAATATAAGGAATTTTTATTCAAAATTTTTACTAGAGATGTAAGCAGATATAAGAAAAAAATAGTAAAAAATTTAGAATTTTTTGAGTTATTTGGGGTGAGTTTTTGTGATTTTACAGATCAGTTTTGACATTTTAAGGTTTCATGAACCTTAATTTTTTTTGTGGATCATGGAGTTGCAAAAATTTTTAGGCGAAGATGATGTTGATGCTAGAGAATGGTGGCTCAATTTTAAGGAGAAAAATACAAAATTTTTTTTATGGAAAATAGAATTATGTTTTTTTTTGTCTGGGCCTGGAAAACATTGGTGGACTAATGAATCGAGCTTTGTGCAACAATATTCTTCATGGGAAGCAATTAAAGAAAAAGAAGAAGAAGAAGAAGAAGAAGAAGAAGAAGAAGAAGAAGAAGAAGAAGAAGAAGAAGAAGAAGAAGAAGAATTGGATGATAAGGGTTCAAATAATTTGGCTCCAAAGAAATCCAAGTCAATTTTTCAATTTCATGGATGCATTCTAAAGAAGAAGGTGGTTGTGTCCATAAACCCTACTAGCAAGTATAACTTCATTAACATAAATGTGGCTAAGCATATACAGGTTCAAGCAAAGAATATCAAAGAGGTTCAAGTAGATGGTAATAATATTTCAATGTTTGAAGATTTGAAGCTCATTATGGAAAAATATGTTTTGCATTCAAATTTTAATGCTTTGGATATGGATGATGTTGATATAGTTCTTGGATATCCATGGTTAGAGATTTTAGGAACAATGAATATTAATGTTCAAAAAAAGTTCATGAAGTTTTGGTATAATAAAAAGATCACTTTACAAGATATCATAGTGAAAAAGGCACCAATAACAATCCAAGTAGATCATGAGGATAAGATGGAAACAGGTGATGAAGAACATGATGAAGATTCAGATGATATAGAAAAGACACACTACAAATGAGCACTTCATCTACTAAAGAGACAAAGAAGGAAAAGATGGAAGAGGTAGAATCAAAGGTGGATAAGGTCAAAGTATTGGAAAAAGTTGAAGTATATAGACACCCACATCATCATGAGAGGAAACAATCATGGAACCAGGTGAGGAAGTGTCATAATAACAATGATTTCGTCTATACAGGAAATAAAATTTCCAATCATTATGGATATGCATGGAATCCAAAGAAAAAATACTATGGCACATGGAATGAATGGGGAAATCACTATGACTATGCATGGAAGAATACCTAATATGGTCATGGTTGGAATCAGAGTAGAGCAACAAAATATGGTACATGGAATAAAAAGAGGAATAATCATGATTGGACACCAAAGCAATATAATTATGATCATAAATGAAAATAGAGGAGAACAAGGGAATTTGGAAACAAGCTTGGAGAGCTATCACCTACCAAGATCACATATGGATGGCTAGATGATCGAGATTGGAGACAAGTGTGCAATTATTTGAAGCACACTCATTATTTGGTTTCTTCCTATGTTTTGGGGATGAAAAATGTCAAGGAGGGAAGCAATGCTATGTACCTATGGAAATGATATATGGGTTGATGGAGATGCCGACATGTGGCACACAACCCCTTAGTTAGTTATATAGGTATAATATATTAGGATAATAGAGTAACTTATGGAAGTAGTACATTCGGTAATGGTCGGCCTACATTAGATTAGGAGGTTACCCATCCATGGGTTAGATAAATGTATATATATAGGGGATGAATATCATGATAAAGAATATCAAGTAAGCATTGAGTCTTCTATTGTAAGAGGATATTGGAGGTTGTCCCTTCGAAGAGACATTGTGGAGTTATTCCTTCGTAAATGAGTATTATATGGTGTTTCCCAACCTTAAGGGTGTTTTTGCATGTATTGAATATTAAGATAATTACAATATATCTACATGTATATATATATATATATATATATGTATATGTATATATATATATATATGTATATGTATATGTATATATATATATATATATATATGTATATGTATATATATATATATATACATATATATATATATATATACATACATACATATACATATATATATATATATACATACATATACATATATATATATATATGTATATATATATATATATATATATATATATATATATATGTATATGTATATATATATATGTATATGTATATATATATATACATACATACATATACATATACATACACACACACACACACACACACACACACACACACATACATATATATACATATATATATATATATATATATATATATATATATATGTATATGTATATGTATATGTATGTATATATATATACATATATATACATATATACATATATATATATATATATATATATATATATACATACGTGCATACATACATACATACATGTATGTATGTGTGTGTGTGTATACACACACACACATATGCATATACATATACATATACATATATACACACACACACGCGCGTGTGTGTGTGCGTGCACGCACGTATGTGCATTCGTGCACGCGTGTGTGTACACTTATATACAATTTAATGAAATAATGGACTCTTCTATTTCTCTCAGACATATGATATTTATTGATTGTTTCATTTAAGAAATCAAATATCTATTTCAGAAAATTTTGAAGACTGTAGAGAAAAAGTAATAATATAATATAAATAACTTAAGTACCTTATCCTATTATAATTTCTATAAATATAATATTGAATAAAACATCAAATTTCACATAAAATATATGTGTAGTGAATTATATATCTTAGGCAATCTTAATATTATCCATGTTTTAGACTATTTATATCATTAAATCCAATATTAGTTAAAATATGTAGCACACCATATAGTATCTTATGATACACAACCTCAATTAATGAACACCGCCTCATTTTACTCTATGAAAAAATAAATTAAAAGCAAATACAATAAACATTTTTTATCAAATCAATCCATATTTATATAATTACTCTAATTTACATCATGACTATTTATAAATATAGTAATTGCAATGATCATAATATATACTCATATTACCTTGATTTATTAGGTTTTCAAAAGTAACCTCTATAAGATATTATCAATTTCCATTGAGAGCATCATTCGACTCAATGTAAGTTTCATTTCACTTTTAGTGGTTTTCTAGTGAGGTCTTACTAAGGAAATATATCATAGATCCACATCGTAAATATAATAAATACTCTATTGTCAGGTATTCTCAGGCTAGGATGTTGTATAAATTATGCACTAGTTTCACCTACATACAATTTCCTATTTTATACTCTATTATTTCCTCCAACTCTATCTAGCATGTCACTATTACAGGTTGATAAATTAATCCATTTAATTTTTTGATAACTACCCATGTCACCATAAGGATGATAATATCCTATGGGATATCTATAATTGGTGCATCAAATATATCCCTCAGTTTCACATTGTATGAATGTATATAGTAGTATATTACACCTACATCCTATTGTGATAATGTTCATTTATTTGTGTATGTCTTTGGGATGTAAAATATCATTGATGTTTCTTCAATGGATATCCCTAATATCATATGGACATATATTTAGATAAAAACTACCTCCACTATGTCCCCATCCACTACCCATTTTAAAGTGTCAATATCTATCTACCTCAAATTTGAGAACATACAAAATAAATCTAAAAAAAATTTTACTTGATACATCTCCATGATATCCTAAAAAACCTATACTAATCCAACAAGCCCTATCTACATCTAAAAATGTAACTAGTAAATATAGAAGTGATGAAGCATCTAGAAGTTACCAAAATTATAACCATCATTTCTCCTTCAAAATAAAAAATATACACAATCTAATTCACATACTAATAAAATTAGATAAAATATAAAAAATAGAAAAGCACACTTAATTTTATGTTTATAAATACATCATCCATTTTGAAAATACAACATCAAATATGTATTATTTTTCTAATGCATCAACCATCTAGAAAGTATTTCACCAAATGTATCTAAATTTCCTACTGCATTTTCTATCCATAAAAATACCATCAACCATTTTATTCTTCATACTTCATTAGTCATTTTTAACAAAACATCATAATCCATCTTCCGTTATCAACCGCATCATCCATTTGACTTGATGTCATCAACAATGTTGTGATTTAAAATATTCAAAATGTAATCAATTTGGATGCATGCAAGCTTATTAAATGATCCTAAAGATCAAAAAATATTTAATACACTATTTTGACAAAACCCCATTACCCATTTAGTTATTGTTTACATTTTGATGCCCTTTAGAGAAATTTTTTTATAGGTAGATTTGTCTATGTGCTGATTTTTCCTATTCTATCTTATCTAGCCATCCCATATTCTAGTGAAAACCTTGAATTGATGAAAATTATGAAAATTTATAGTGATTCTTCCCTACATACACATATTTACCATAAACCATCACCCCTCTCTATCCTTGAAATGGTTGTCCTAGAGCTCACAAACCTCCAAATATCAAATTTTAAACTATAAACATTAAATGGATATTTCCCATATTCATAGTCTCCAAATAAGAAATTTAAAAACATATTTGAACTATATATCTTATATAAAAACTAAAATAATCACTATAATTTTGGCATTTGAAAGAATTTTATGGTACTCCTAAAATGTTTTGTAGAAAAATGAAAATTGATAATTTTATGTGCCTAACAAATCCATCTCAGAATCACCTTGGCACATTACATTATCATGATTATTACTAATCATAAATGTGAAGGTAAGTTAATTTAATTTCTTTCATTTATCACTTATATATTATAATTTATTACAACACTTATTATCTTTAGGTATTATGCTCTTTTCCCAAAGCATCATCATGTGTTACACTATTGTGACACATGAAGAGCTTTGGGTTGGTCACATGTATACAACTCTCTTTTTTATTAATGGTAATTTTATCTTGTAGTACTCATCAATGTATTAATTTACCTACGTATACATCTAAAAGACCACACTAATATTGGGGTGAGTTTACTCATGGAAATTTTCAATATATTTTTTATACTTATATGTTCTTACTACCACCTTCATTCTACCATGAGATCTTATTTTCTTGTCCCTCAAGGCTTCCTCTCTATCTCTTCATATTTTATTTTTACCTTTCTACACATTTACTTAATATTATCAATAGAATTTGACAATGTCTTGTAGGTACATTAGTATGGGTGACATCAATAACTAGGAATATATTGTAGTACTTTTGATACATACTTGTGTATGTCATTTCCTGAGTTGATGACAATGGATACATTATAGTTTTTAATTTTAGGGTTTTGATCCATTTTTTTTTTTTAAATTATCATTTATAAAAATATAGATGTCCAATCTACTTTGTATAGTCATTCAATTCCACCTTGGGAAGAATAAGATGAATTAGGGTAATTATTTTACATTAAAAGAAGACAAGTTAGCCTTAGGACTTCAAGATATCTCATTCAATTTAATTTGAACTAGCAAAATGGGTTTACTAAGGTCATATTATTTCCACCTTGACTACATCTACAACCATCTCTCACACATCGTAGATTATAGTTAAATATGGATATTAATTCACCAAAAATTCAACACAATATAAGTGGCATTAACCCTATACACATTATTTTTTACTTTATTGAGTCAAAGCATAATAGTGGGTTCTAATTTTTGGCATAAAGAGGTCACATAAACTTGAAATCTCCCCTTATATTATCTTTATTTTAGGTCATTGATTTTAATCAACATATGTGTTATAGATAATATATGCAAATATGTGGTACATATATATTTTTCCAAATTTTTAAAAAATCATCAAGTATTTTTAAAGATTTATTTTTAATTCATTTTTGTCTACATGGTGGGGCACAATATTATTCTTTGACCGTATTTGGTATATTATATTAGGTAGTATTATGTGTATCTATGCTTATATTAGTACATGTTTTTTAGTACATTATTATATGTGAATGTTCTTTATTTATGCCTCATTTTTATTATCTAATAACACATATTCAACCTTATATAGATAACTTATGATTATTATACAATAGAATATCACTTTATTTTATTATGTTTGTAGTTATTTCTTTAATTTTTATTGGCAAATTTGATCTAATTAGGTTTTATGCTTTATATTTTTTGTGTAAATTCACCTTTTAGACACCTTATATCCTTCTTTCTCATGAACCTTCTATATACCCCATAATGATTTGTAGATCAATATATTGTATGGATGGTGGATTTTATACTGCATTATAATATTTAAGAGTCCTAATCCTTATATTATTGACCATTCTAGGCATACATAAAGCATCTAGTAATAGTAAGAAATAATTGGAAAAGGATAAATATGGTTGAGATTACATCATGGCATTGCTATGTTTTACGAGCAGTCTTTTGGTTCCATGCTAGAGATTAGATCATGTTAACCATACTGAAGAATCAATTTGTCATGAGTAATTCAACTCATAAAAATATTACTATTTCATATATAACTACATGCCTCTTGCTCACTAATTTTTGAGTTCATTAGGATATGATAAAGTTTGTCATCCTCTATCATAACCATATTAAATTAAAGACACATAATATAATGTTAATGTATTAAATCATTAGCAATCCATCACCAAAGCACAATCCTTATCACCACATCATTGGAGGCATAAATATTAATAATATTTAAGAAAAAATTCCATGTTTAACATAACCCAAAAGGCCCAATTAGATGGTCACATCCATGATCAACATAATGTGGCCACCATTTATAATAAATAAAAGAAAAAATTCATATATGGGCTAAGGCCATGATTGCTAGTAAAAAAAATATCAAAGCAAATAACCTTATTAGAAATTATGAGAAAAAGCCAACTATCTTGATTTTGTATAGACAAATACAATCCAAATTTAAAAATTTTAATCAAACATCATACACCACATACTTGTGAGGTGGGTCTATGAGGCCCCTTACATCCCTTTAATAAATATTCATAGTTAATATGTCCCTATCTAAAGATATATCCTAAAGAATGAATCCTTAAATAGTCTCGTACATATTATATTAAAAAGTTGTTTATTGATTATTTTACAAGAAATCACCAACACCACTTATTTGGCATATATTATCCATCCTCCCAAATAAAAGGTGGACTATAGATTAATTGCAAGGTGAAACACTCTAGCAAAACTTTCCAGCTTGAATAGTTTGTTCAGAGATTGAAATAATATTGCCTATAAAATACATACTATAAATCATAATCTTAATCACCTCTTTGGAGGATTTAACTTGCTTATGAGAATGATCTCAATATGGTTTAGCCACATGTATGTTAGAGTTAGACTTATTATGTTTTCCAGTACACAAACTAAGTTTTAACCCTAAAATAATATTACTTGACACACAAGTTAGGGTTTACACCAATTTGCTTATTTCCTCTGACTTTACGACTGCCATTAGCAGTCCAACCATCATCACCACCAGTTTATTGTTTTTAATTGGACATTTTAAAAATATTTTTTATGGAAAGACTAATTAGTGTAAATATATGATTTTATGCATAGAAGATTAAAAATAGAAGCAAGTGTTGAGAAATTTTATAGAAAAAAATTGATTTGACATGTTAAATGTTCTGTATTTGAATATTAATGGTTTCTTTAAGATCACATTTATGGAGAAACTAAATGTCAACTCACTTTTGAAATTACAACATATAAACTTTATTTAGTTCAAAGCAAACAACTTAGATGATCAAAGTGGCTAGATGATCAATAAAGTGCTAACAAGGTAAACAAATACTAGTTAATTTAATTTAGATTGTATTGTTAATGGCCAATATAACTATGTTTTAACCCTAAAATAATATTACTTGACACACATGTTAGGGTTTACACCAATCTGCTTATTTCCTCTAACGTTATGATTGCCATTAGCAATCCAACCATTATCACCACCAGTTTATTGTTTTTAATTGGACATTTTCAAAATATTTTTTTATTATAAGACTAATTAGTGTAAATATATGATTGTATGCATAGAAGATTAAAAATAGAAGCAAGTGTTGAGAAATTTTATAGAAAAAAATTGTTTTGACATGTTAAATGTTATGTATTTGAATATTAATGGTTTCTTTAAGATCACATTTATGGACAAACTAAATGTCGACTCACTTTTGAAATTAAAACATATAAACTTTATTCAGTTCAAAGCAAGCAACTTGGATGATCAAAGTGGCTAGATGATCAATAAAGTGCTAACAAGGTTAACAAATACTAGTTAATTTAATTTAGATTGTATTGTTAATGGCCAATATAACTAAGTTTTAACCCTAAAATAATATTACTTGACACACAAGTTAGGGTTTACACCAATCTGCTTATTTCGTCTGATGTTATGACTACCATTAGCAGTCCAACCACCATCACCACCAGTTTATTGTTTTTCATTGGACATTTTCAAAATATTTTTTATTGAAAGACTAATTAGTGTAAATATATGATTTTATGCATAGAAGATTAAAAATAGAACCAAGTGTTGAGAAATTTTATTTAAAAAAATTTGTTTTGACATGTAAAATGTTCTATATTTAAATATTAATGGTTTCTTTAAGATCACATTTATGGACAAACTAAATGTCGACTCACTTTTGAAATTACAACATATAAACTTTATTCAGTTCAAAGCAAACAACTTGGATGATCAAAGTGGCTAGATGATCAATAAAGTGCTAACAAGGTAAACAAATACCAGTTAATTTAATTTAGATCGTATTATTAATGGCCAATATCTCTAAAACAAGAAAGTCACAAGTCCATAGGAAGAAGACAAGAAAAAAGTTTTAGACATAAGAAAATTTTCTATGTAATATAACACAAACATGTTGAGTATCAACAAATAGGGAACAAAAAGGGAAAAAAAAGAAGTTTGTTTTTCGCCATATTCCATAACGAGTTAAAGAATATAACCAAATTTAATGATTTATTGGATACTATATTACTCATTACTATTTTAAAAGAACTTTACACTTCTATTATAATAGTCACAACCAAATCTAGAATTTTCCACGGATTCTTTCTCCAAAAAGCTTAATAAGCAGCCCAGACCATCAATTTGTGTGGGGATCGCTTTGTGTTCGAAAATTCACTGCTTTTGGTCCCATATGTCAAAATCTGCCGACGCTCTGTACCGAATACCGGACCGTAGTGACATAACAGAAAGATAATCTCCACACTGTGGCAGATTATTCTCACCTCTTCGTAACAAGGATTGAATTATTCTCTGTCAGACAGAATGACGGCCTGTCAATCGTCGTTGTTTCTTAAATAATTGAATAAAACACAGAAATCAACCGTTCATGTAATCTTAACTGAATAATTGAAGCATAAATACACGGCGTTTTTCAGATGGATACAAGTGGACCAAATACAACTATTACTGTTTCCAACTAAAACGCGGATGGAAGACATATCCGAGAAAATATATAGCTACATAATAAAATAATGTAAGAGCATCACTTTGGGAAAGAATAACACAGACGGATCTAATTTTAAGGTGCAGGAGTCCCATCCATTTAATCGGCGTTGTACAATTAATTAAGATAATCAATATAAACTCGTTTATGGATATAGATCTCATGTCACGTGATTTATAGAACATATAATGAATGAATGCACTGAATGAGGTACAACGTTTTATTATTGTTGTTAATTATATTTTATTTTATTGGACATAACCTATCAAACGTTAAGTTGGTATAAGGATTATAGTGTACATTATGTCAAGGACAAAACCTATTAATTAATGAATAAGGAATTGAGAATTATAAAACAGTTTTAAGATACTAAAAATATGCTCAGTATATCTCGTTGATATGTTCAAGTCGACTGTGAGTGTGGTCGTTGACCTTTGAATGACTAGTGAATGTACAATACCTCTACATCAATCGGTACTCCATTATCATTTTTTCAGTTGAGAGTACAATCAGTGGTAAGTTTGGACCTGACCCATCAACTATGTCAACAAAACCTATGCACAACTCTCATAATTATAAATTATGTTATGTGAACGATTCTTTATTCAAAATTATGTTCATTATTTTCAAAACACTTCCATTTTTCACATCACCTTACATCCAGTGCCCCATCTATGCCCTATAATGCTACAATTACTTGTGTGTCCATTACCCATCCAATGCGTCGACAATGTATCTTTGTTTGAGGTGAAAATTTTGAGCAAATGATTATAACTAACATAGTTCATGAGCTAGAGAGCCAATTTTTTTTGAAAAGCTACAAGTGCAATCGAGAACACCCTTTCCTTCCTTCATATTCGCTTCAAGATAATAATTTCATTGCTCTTTAGAGTCCAATTATTTTTGCTATGGACATCAACAATGTTTGAACTCTGCTTCAGTGCTTTGTTGATAACTAATTAAGAATGTTCCAACTCTAAATCCACTTCCTCTCGACTGGATTCTCACACACTACTTCACTATCTAGGGCAAACGAAATAGAAAAGAATTCTCCCACTTCAAATAAGTATGTTTTATTTTAAATGTGTTTACAATTTCGTCACCCTTTAGACTCTAATTATTTATTCTATAGGCATCAACTGTGTTTGAACTCTACGTCTTTGATTTTTATTTTTATCACTAATTAAGAATGTCTCAACTCCAAATACACTCCCTCTCGACTAAATTCTCACATACTACTTCACTATCCATGGAAGAAGAAACAAAGAATAAGTATTCTCCCACTCCAAATAAGTATGTTTTATTTTAACCACTTTTACAATTTCATTGCCCTTTAGAGTCCAATTATTTTTTCTATAGACATTAATTGTGCTTGAACTCCACTTCTCTACTTCTTTTTTATCACAAATTAAGATTGTCTCAACTCCAAATACACCCCTTCTCGATTGGATTCTCACACATTACTTCACTATCCGTGGGAGAAAAAAGAAACAAACATAATTCTCCCCATCCACCTGAAATGTAATTACTATAATAAAGGAAAGCCATATCTTTAAGCTACATATTTCAAACATACAAGGCACCACAATGTCTAACAAACCCTGTAAAACACATGAAGTAGTTACTTTGTTCCTTTGAAAATTAAAAATTTAAATCTTGAACTTGAATGTTATGAACATTATTTGAATTTTGAAAATTTGTAATTTGAAATGAACTTTGATAAATTGAAATTTTCTTGTATTTTTGTGATGTCAAAATTGAAGTGAGAGTATGGAATAAATACACATGAATGTGTGACAACCATGCTGATCTTTGTGACTTTTATTAATAATGATGCTTCCTTCAAGCATTGGAGAAATGGTGCCTCTCATGAAATACTTTGAGAAGATTCATCCTTATCCAAAAATTTGGATAAAATTAGGTTGATCTAATCCCAATTTGCATTTGTTTTTTTGAGGTGAAATTGTTTCTCATTTTAAGGATGCTTGAAACTTAATTATGTCTATCAATATTTGTAACACCAATATATAAAAAAGAGGGAATCCAAATGTATTAGCACATATAATGTTGGAGTTCTTAGTGATTCTAAATCATGCACTATGTAAATAAACTTAATGAACAATTATAAATGGCTTATAGATTTAAATGCAACATCATAATATTGTCTTGGTATATCCTAGTATATGAAAACATGATCACAAGAGAATGGTGTACATCGATTCTCCTATTATGTCCAAAATATTGTGGCATAAACTATTTATTATACACCCACTTAATTGTATACTTTGAAACTATATGTTAATACTCTTTGTAACTTCAAAAATATGAAAATTTGATCCTTAAAATTGAAATAGGAATGCATATGAAATGGAATATATGCTCAAAATTAGTGCCAACAAATGAATTTTAAAAATTTGAATTGTGATAGTGTTCATGATTGGAGTTTTCTCTTTATAAATGCTTATCTCATGCATGAAAATTCCAAACATGTGTATGCCTTTTGAGGTGAAGGAATTTGCTACATAGTAGGATGTTATCATTAAAAAATTTAGCATATGGAAATGTGTTAGCATAGTATATTTTGAATTGTGTATGGAATGTAAGAGGCATAACCTATAGAATGAATCATTGAAGCTCGTATAATTAGTATTCTAGTATGTTATGATTGCATTATATGGATCATGACTCTTATCAAAATCATCAATCTCAATAAGTACATACATGACAAGCACAAATGATAGAAAACTTGATATAGATGGGCCAAGGGATAATTGAGATTACATGTTCAAATGTCCCATAAAACACACATCAAAAAGATAAATGTTGAAAATAATCGATGTGTTAAAATGTATCACACACAAAGGTCCAAGGGATAAATCAAGGACATGTTTAAGTTTAACACACACAAAGGGCCAAGGCTCAAAGCAAATACTTTTTCAAATTTTACGCACCACATTTAGTGATAAAGGAAAAACTAAGGACATGTTTAAATGTTTCACACCACACATAGGGCCAATGGCCAAGTAAAATACATGATAAAATGTATCACACCACACAAGATCTCATAGATATGCATCAATAAAGGAGTCTTAAATAAGGGCCAAGATCTGACATAATAGATAAGCAAAATTATAATATGGTATGTACAAGTATGAAGCATCAAGGGAACATATAATTAGAAAATGTATTCTAATATATGCATGTGTCATGTAATCATATCTTAGAAAATAGCTTGCTCATGTACACTATGTAATATATACATGTTATATAGACATTTTTATCAAATTAAAATCTCAATAATATAGGGTTATAGAATGATAACACTTGCATGTTGTCACCTATGAATAAGATTTTCCAAACTTGGTAAGACTAATGGGTAGAGGAGTGTCCAAAAACTTAATATCTATAAATGCATGTGTGTCTTACAGAACACTTCATATATACCCATGAAATTTATGTATGATATAAAAATAATATTTTTTTATGCTAATCATGAGATAAATAACATTTTGAAAAAATGTAAACTAGATTGTAAATCATGTTCAGGACCTAATTTTGTATTGTTAGGAATAGTTTGAATGTTTTTAAACATTCAAATTATATGTGAATGCTTTTTTATTTTACATGTCTAGAAAATAACAAGGATGAAACTTGAATGAATCAAGGCGTCAAACATATAATAAGATGAAGGAGATCAGAATAGATCGAAACATGTGTCTATGATAGAAATGTACTTGGAGAGATTCATAAGGTGAAACATGAGCAAGATTCCCCCATTATGATAACAAGAAGCATGAACTATCAACAAGAGCATATAGGATGGTGATTATACATTCTTATTTCTTCAAATGTACATTTTTCTAAATATGTCACATGTGTAGGCAACATGGATTTAAAAGGATCATATTTTTCATGAAGAACATTATTTTTCATACTAAAATTGATTGATATAATTGTAAACTAGTAGTATTAATTTTCAATTTTTTGAAAATTTAATTAATGGGTATAAAATTACAAAGTACATGTTCACCCATTTAATACAATAGTGTTGGCATGTTCTGTCCAAGTTTGGAGTTTCTGTCTGGCTTAAAAATGAGCCTATGTCAATGTAAATTTTAGAAAAACATTGGGGCATGGCCTATTTGAGAAACTTTTATTCCTATTTTGAGATATTTGGAATAGGGAGTTGAAAATAAGAGGGACAAGAGGATAAAATGGAATGAAATTTAGGTGCATATAAGAAAGGATCAAGTGATCACAAATGCAAGCAAATGGATGAATAAGATGCAAAAATCCATAGACTATGTATGGGTAGACTTTTATGTTTTTTGTTTTTATTGAGTGTTTAAAAGATCCATAAGATATCCAATGAGTCCATCAAGAAAAAAATAAACCAAACTAATAGTGAGTGGTAAATGTCTTATCCTACTTGAGTGAAAATGATCTATTGTGTTAATATTAGAATCACAATATGTATACAATTAAGTAATAAATCTATCAGAATTACTATTATGTGATTTTGAATATGAGAGATGAATTTAGGAGGTGTAATACCACTTGAAAGTACATGAGATGATGTATAATATCATTCTAATTATTTTATAATTTAAGGTATATGTTGCATAGTATGAGTATCCACATTAGGAGATGGTGCAAGTGTACATGATTGTTGTAAAGGAGATTCTTTTTTTCGATAAACTTGATGTTTATTTGTTGGATTTTTAACCTTTTTCACCTCTTGATTAGAAGTATTCTTATTATATGTCAAGAACATGCTTTTTTAAATCTTTATATTCATTATTGAATTGTGGTGGTGGATGGGGAGGAGGAGATAGTATGGAATGCATAAGATACACATAGTTTATCCCTAAAATAATAATAACTTGATTGTAATAAATTTATTGTAATCATATATAACTCATATAAGGTACAATAAGGTTTATTTAAAACCATGGGCATCTCAATATCATTTTAAAAAAATCCATTTTGTTGTGAAACAACAAAACAAATGGATAGTATAACATTATACTTGAAGATGTAACATAATAAGGCCAAAAGTGCCTTACTTCTTACCATTGAAATTCCTAACACTTTGAGTGCATGTGTGCATATTACATTATGTAATCTAATGACTAAAACAATGTAATTGTGAATACATTTTTATTTGATCAACTATGAATGAGTATATTGTTAATAGGTTGTTGATTAATATGAGCTAATATATACAAATCATGAGAATTTTGATGATCATCAAATATTTCAATGTCATCAAAATTTATATAGGATGTGGTGTAACATTTGGATTAATTATACCAATAATACCATCCAAATCGCTGTTTATATGATGCAGGATGTGGATAAGCATTATAAAAATGATGCACATTTTAAGGGTCATTGTTAATATCATTCTTAGGAAATGGATCAATGAAAAATTTGACCTTAGCATTGTCATTTTGTGGAGGATTTATTTCCCCTATAGAATCATCTACCTCAATAACATTATTGTTAATAAGATTGTGAATGAGATGTTTGATCTTAAAACATTTGTTTGTAGAATGACCATTACATCAATGATAATAACAAAATGATTTTTTTATGAAAGAATTCACATTGTTATTTATTCATGGAAACTTCATATGGATGAGTTAGAAAGATTAATTGAGATTCAATCAACTTTTATAGTAATTTGTAAGGTGGTCATGGTAATATAGAGAATTGCCTTCATTGATTATTTGACAAAATAAATTTATTGCCATGTTGAGAAATAACATTTACTTATATAGTTACTTCTAATTTAGTATCATTTGTCTTAGATTCATAAGATGGTTTTCACTGAAAAATTGTTTATTTATAGTAGGTGCAGATGCGTACGTAAGCTTGTTCAAAGTGATAAGTTTGACATCTATATCTCTTATAGTGTGACAAGTATCTTTTGATTATTTAAACTTATTAAAGAGTATTGAATCATATAAGGGTGAAATCATTTTTTTTGAATATTTCTTTTAATTCATTATTTACTAGTACATTAGTCATTTTGGCCAAAATAATCTTATGATAAAGCATATACTCATTCATATGTTCATTGTTTCCTTGGTTTAACTTAGTAATCTGTACATAATTTTTTTTATCATCAATGTTGATAGATAAATACCTGAGAAATAAATATACTAAAGGAATGAATGATTTCATTAATTTAGTAGATAAATCATAAAATAAATGCAAAGAATAGTATGTTAAGATCATTCAAATGAGCTTAATTTGAAATGTATCATTGAATTTATAATCCAAGCATGTTGAATGGAAAGATATTAGATTTTATTTAGGATATCATTTACAAAAATATAAATGAAATTTAGGAGCTAAAAATATGGTGAGTAAAGGAAAGGATGAAATATCATGTGCTAAAGTATTATGAATTAAATCATGAGAATCTAATGATTGTCTATATTTTGGGATATCTTGCTCTAGTTGTCATACCTTAGCTTGAAAAAATAAAAAATGATTGCTTAATGCATTGTGCACTAGATAAGGTATGTGATTTAGTATGTGTAAATATCAAAGGATTAGAATGGCTTATGTGGTTAGGTATGGTACAAAAGTAAGTGTTTTAGTATGTGTTGCCCTAAAAATTTAATATGTGAATCAAATAACATATGCAATCATGGTAGTGACCACATTTTTGGTAGCATTAAAAAATAATTTTCTCAATAGAATCATTTGGTTCTTGGAATGCAATCACATTCACATGTTAATATTGTTCTTTTCATGCTATAAATAATATGGACTCAATGTCCTCTTGATGGGCATTGAAGTGTTTACTAAAATATATTGTGTTTTCATTATCAAAACCATATTCTTGAGAGGCTTTAGATTCATTAGTTTTATCACATTTCATGCCATAATGATGAAGTCATAAATATGGAATAAAGTGAATAACAATATAGAAAACACTAGAAGATTAAAACCCTAGGTGAAAACTAAACCTCTTTTATATGAAATTGGATTAATATATAGATATAAACCCTAATTATATTATTGAATTAAATAGATCAAGGTGTTTTAAATCCACTTACAAATGGAAAATGAAACCAAATAATGGAAATTGATGAAACAGGTTGAACATGAAGAAGACTAAACTATGTAAAAGAGAGACGTACGTAGAATTTTTATACATTCAATTGATTATGTTGACTATAAAAATGTATAAGAAATGATGAAGATGAAAATATAAAATCCTTGCACAAGATAATCTTAAGACTTTGTAAAAATAGGTATTCCTAGTGGGGTCAATAGTGATGGGTTATTGTCTTAGGCTAGCATTTCTATCCTTTTACAAAAGGCTATAGAATATGGCACAACCCTATATTAATGTGTAAAATATGTATGTTTATGATAAATTTGTATCTTATGATGTGAGTTAATCTAGTATATGTCTTCTTTAATTATAAAACCCTACCTTATGCCACAAGTAAATAAACAAATGCAAAGGATTAAAAAGGGTCAGTAGGTACGATTTTGTTAGACCTCAACACCCCACTATGTTAAGCATTGCCTACATACCAACTATCTAAACAGGGATATAAAAATCCATGTGTTTCTCCCACTTAAGTGATTTATTCAATTATGATTCTTTGACTATATGAATGCATCTAGAATTGGCTTGAATACTTCATCAGGGTTGGCTAGGGTTTTGTAAACTGAACTCAACCGTAGATAATGAGTACATGAGGTACTTGTGAGATAATTTGGAAACAATGTGATTTTTTTAATAATGTACATTTATGTATGTAAGAGTTTGTGATAGATTTATAAGATTTCAAAGATGATTGAAATAATATAATAAAATCTAATTTTATAGTTATTAAAGAGGGAAAATACTTTTTGGAGAGTTTAAGATTATTTAGGCAGACCATACATATACTTTCCTTTTTGGATTTTGATTTTTGTGAGGGAAGGATAAAATTAGTGTATAGGGATAGGAATGTTGGATGTTCCTATCCTATTGGGAGTTTTTGTCCCTTTAGTAAAAGAACATTGTTTTGGGTCTGAATTAAGACATACAAATGCATAAAGATTATTTTTTTAGTAAGATCATTTATATAGGTGATAGTACATGGTCTTGTCATATAAGTACGTCTCTTATTATGATTAGAATGGTGAAATAAGTGCCATTTAAGTGGACATGTAAATTAATAGTAAAATGGGATAAAATAGGCATGATCAAGTATTTGTGACCAAATTTAGGTTACTACAATAATTACAATATTGTTTGGTTTTAGTGTTCTTTGTTAAACTTTTTAATTATTTGTGTGTTTTATGCTACTCTAACCAATTAATATTTATGATTTAAAATTGGATAAAGGAAAACCTTGGTGGTTTTCAACCAACATAAGATAATTTTACAAACCTACACATGAGTCTACCCATATTGAAAATGTTAATAAGTCAAAATTGTTTGTATTCATATTATTTTTTATTTAATTATTATTAGGAATTTTAACTACTAAATTTATTTTTTTATCATTTTAATGATAAGGTGGAGCGTGGTGCCCATCCACACCTAAGAGAAACTTTCCTCATTTCCTTCAATGAAACTAGTAAAAAGGTGAATATATAAGGAAAGAGTCAAAAAGGTGATTCATTTTTATTATTCTATTATATTCAA
>JARHVA010009106.1:242500-257500 GCA_037957365.1 Torreya grandis | reverse complement strand
ATATTTCTGCATTCTTTCATAAAAATGATCTATTTCTTTGTCTTGATATGTTAATTTACATTTTATTTTTTCATATTTATAGAGATATTATTCTTATGCATATTATTTCATGATATCAACCCATACCTACATCTCATCATATGTGTATCTCCTAATTCTAATATTTTAATATATGATTTTTCCTAGTAATGGGCAAAAAAAGTTCTGAATGTGAAGGCAAAGATAAATCCATAAAGAAGAAAATGATTGATATTTTTAGTATAAAATAGAATGTCAATAATAAAATTAAATCCTTGAGATAGATTTGAGTCTATATTTTTTATTTCCTTACATTTAAATACAAATCTTTAACTCCTTGTTCTCATTTTTCAGTGAGAAAATGTTTGTAGTCATTCCTTCAATGCTTTCCTCAAGTATTTTCTCCTTGTATATTCTAACATTTTCCCATTATTCCCATACATTCAACCTACTTTTCACAAGCCTTAGTTGGCATTATTGATGGTCCTCATCCACATTTGCATTTATTTGTTCAATAATTTAACACTTCTCCAAAACAATTCTTGGAAGAATAGGGATAGGACATATTTTAATATAAATAGAAGAATAGCCATTGGGATTTATTTAACAACTCTCAACATGTGTGTGTGTGTGTGTGCGCACGTGTGTGCGCGTGCGCGTGCGCGCGCGCGCGTGTGTGTGTACAATTCCATCAAATAATGGACACTTCTATTTGTCTTAGGCATATGATAATTATCAATTGTTTTGTTCAATATTTGAAATAATTATCTTCCTATGCTAAGAAATCAAATATCTATTTCTAAAAAAAATTAAAGACTAGAGAAAATAATAATAATATGATATGAATAAGTTATGTACCTTATTCTATTATAATTTATATAAATATAATATTCAATAAAACATCTAATTACACATAAAATATATGTGTATTGAATTATATATCTTAGTCAATCTAAATATTATCCATTTTGTAGACTATTTAGATCATTAAATCCAATATTAGTTAAACTATGTAGCACACCATATAATATCTTATGATGCACGACCTCAACTAATGAACACCACCTCATTTTCTTCTATGAAAAAGTAACTTAAAAAAACATACAATAGACATTTTTTATCAAATCAATCCATATTTATATAATTACTCTAATTTGTATCATGACTATTTATAAATATAGTAATTGCAATGATCATAATATACACTCATATTACCTTGATTTATTGGGTTTTCATAAATAACCTCTATAAGATATTATCAATTTCCATTGAGACCCTAGTTTGACTCAAGGTAAGTTTCCTTTCTCTTATAGTGGTTTTCTAGTCAGGTCTTACATAGGAAATATATCATAGATCCACATTGCAAATATAATAAATACTCCATTGTCAAGTAATCTCATGCTAGGATGTTGTAAAAATTATGCACTAGTTTCACCTACATGCAAGTGCCCATTTTTTACTTTATTATTTCCTCCAACTTTATCTATCATGTCACTATTATAATAAGATAAATTAATCCATTTAAATTTTTGACAACTACCCATGTCACCATAAACATGATAATATCCTATGGGATATCTATAATTGTTGCATCAAATATATCCCTCAGTTTCAAATTGTAAGAATGTGGATAGTAGTATATTGCACCTACATCCTATTGATTTAATGTTAGTTTCTTTATATATGTCTTTGGGATGTAAACTATCATTGATGTTTCTTCAATGGAGATCTGTAATATCATATGGACATATCTTAAGATAATAACTACCTACACTATCTCCCCATCTACTACCCATTTTAAAGTGTCAATATCTATCTGCCTCAAATTTGAGAACATACAAAATAAATCTAAAATAAATGTTACTTGATACATCTCCATGATATCCTAAAAACCCTAGACTAATCGAATAATCCCTATCTACATCTAAAAATATAACTAGAAAATATAGAAGTGATGAAGCATCTAGAAGCTACCAAAATTATAACCATCATTTCTCCTTCAAAACTGAAAAAAAAACGTGATCTAATTCACATAATAATAAAACTAGATAAAATATAACAAAAATAAAAAAGCACACTTAAATTTATCTTTATAACTACATCATCCATTTTGAAAATACAACATCAAATATGTATTATTTTTCTAATGCATCAACATCTAGAAAGTATTTCACCAAATGTATCTAAATTTTCTACTACATTTTTTATCCATACAAATACCATCAACCATTTTATTTTTCATACTTCATCAATCATTTTTTACATAACATCATAAGCCATCTTCCTCTAATGAACCACATCATCCATTTGACTTGATGTCACCAACAATGTTGTGATTTAAAAAATTTAAAATGTAATCAGTGTTGATGCATGCAACCTTATTAATTGATCCTAAAGATTAAACAATATTTAATACACTATTTTGACAAAACCCCATTACCTGTCCAGTTATTGTTTACATTTTAATACCCTTTAGAGAAACTTTTTGCTAGGTAGATTTGTCTATGTGCTGATTTTTCCTACGCTATCTTATCTAGCCATCCCATACTCTAGTGAAAACCCTGACTCAATAAAAATTATGACTATTCCTAGTTATGCTTCCATACATCCACATCTCCACCATCAAGCCATCACCTCTCTCTATGCCTGAAATGGTTTTTGTAGAGCTCACAAACCTCTAGATATCAAATTTTAAATTATAAACATTAATTGGATATTTCCCCTATTTATAGTCTATAAATAAAAAATTTAAAAATTCATTTGAACTATATCTCCTATATAAAAACTAAAAGAATCACTATAATTTTTGCATTGCAAGAAATTTGATGGTACTCCTAAAATATTTTTGTAGAAAAATGAAAATTGATAATTTTATATGCCTAACAAACCCATCTTAGAATCACCTTGGCACATTACACCATCATAATTCTTATTAATCATGTATATGAAGGTATGTACGTTAATTTAATTTATCACATATTTATTACAATTTTTTACAACACTTATTATCTTTCGGTGTTATGCTCTTTTCCCAAAGCATCAACATGTGTTACACTATTGTGACACATGAAAAGCTTTGGGTTGGTCACATGTATACAACTCTCTTTTTTATTAATGGTAATTTTATTTTATAGTACTCATCAGCGTATTAATTTACCTAAGTATACATCTAAAAGACTACACCAAGATTGGTGTGAGTTTACTAATGGAACGTTTCAATATATTTTTCAAACTTATATGTTCTTACTAACACCTTCATTCTACCATGACATCATATTTTATTGTCCCTCAAGGCTCCCTCTCTATCTCTTCATCTTTTATTTTTACCTTTATACACCTTTACATAATATTATCATAAAAGTTGACAATGTCTTGTAGTTACATTGATATGGGTGACATCAATAACTAGGAATATATCGTAGTATTTTTTATACATACTTTTGTATGTCATTCCCTGAGTCAATGATAATGGATACATTATAGTTTTTAATTTTAGGGATTTGATCCATATTTATAAAAAAAATTATCATTTATCAAAATATAGACATCTAATCTACTTTTCTTAGTCATTCAATTCCACCTTGGGAATAATAAGATGAATTAGGGGTAATTATTTTACATTAAAAAAAGATAAGTTAGCCTTAGGACATCAAGATATCTTGTTCAATTTAAAGTGAACTAGAAATATGGGTTTACTAAGGTCCTATTATTTCCACCTTGAATTAACGTACAACCATCTCTCACACATTGTATATTATAATTCAATATGGATATTAAAGTACCAAAAACTCAACACAATATAAGTGTCATTAACCCTATACTCTTTATTTTTTTACTTTAGGGTCAAGGCATAATAGTGGGTTCTAATTTTTGGCATAAAGAGGTCACATAAACTTGAAATCTCCCATTAGATTATCTTTAATTTTGGGTCATTGATTTTAATTGACATATGTGTTATAGATTATATATGCAAATATGTGGTACATATACATTTTTCCAAATTTTTAAAAAATCGTTAAGTATTTTGTAAGATTTATTTTTGATTTATTTTTAATTCATTTCTGTCCATATAATGGGGCACAATATTATTCTTTTACCCTATTTGGTATATTATATTTTTTAATATTATGTTTATCTATGATTATATTAGTACAAGTTTGTTAATACATTATTATATGTGCATGTTCTTTATTTACGCTTCATTTTTATTATATAATAACACATATTCAACCTTATATAGATAACTTATGATTATTATATAATATAATTTCACTTTATTTTATTATGTTTGTAATTATTTCTTCAATTTTTATTAGCACATTAGATCTAATTAGGTTTTATGTTTTATATTTTTTGTGTAAATTCCACTTTTAGACACCTTAGAGCCTTCTTTCTCATGAACCCTGTCTATACCCCATAATGCTTTGCAGATCAATATATTGTATGAATGGTGGATCTTATACTGCATTATATAATATCATTGACCATTCTCGGCATACATAAAGCCTCTAGTAATAGTAATAAATAATTGGAAAAGGGTAAATATGGTTTAGATTACATCATGGCCTTGCTAAGTTTTACAAGCAGTATTTTAGTTCCATGATGGAGATTAGATCATGTTAACCATACCAAAGAATCAATTTGTCATGAGTAATTCAACTCATAAAAATATTTTTATTTCATATATAATTACATGCCTCTTACTCACTAGTTTTCTAGTTCATTGGGATATGATAAAGCTTGTCATTGTCTATCTCAACCATATTAAATTAAAGACACATAATATAATGTGCATCTATTAACTAGCTAGCAATCCATCACCAAAGGACATTCCTTATCACCACATCATTGGAGGCATAAATATTAATTATTCCTAAGAAAAAAATCCATGTTTAACATAACCTTAAAGGCCAAATTAGATGAATCACATCCATGATCAACATCATGTGGCCACCATTTATAATAAATAAAGGAAACAATTCATATATGGGCTAAGGCCGTGATTGCTAGTACAAAAGAGAATATCAAACCAAATAACCTTATTAGAAATTATAAGAAAAAGCCAACTATCTTGATTTTGTATAGACAAACACAATCCATGTTTAGAAATTTTAGTCAATTCTAATACACCACATACTTGTGAGGTGGGTCTATGAGGCCCCTTACATCCATTTAATAAATATTCATAGTTAATATGCCCTTATCTAAAGATATATCCTAAAAAATGAATCCTTAAATAGTGTCATACGTATTATATTAAAAAGTTGTTTTTTTATTATTTTGCAAGAGATCACCAACACCACTTATTTGACATATATTGTTCATCCTCCCAAAGAAAATGTGGACTTCAATAATTTATAATAGATTTATTGCAAGGTGAAACACTCTAGCGAAACTTTCCAGCATGAATAGTTTGTTCAGAGATTGAAATCATATTGCCTATAAAACACATACTATAAATCATAATCTTACCCACCTCTTTGGAGGATTTAACTTGCTTATGAGAATGATCTCAATATGGTTTAGCCACATGCATGTTAGAGTTAGACTTATTATGTTTTCCAGTACACAAACTAAGTTTTAACCCTAAAATAACATTACTTGACACACAAGTTAGGGTTTACACCAATCTGCTTATTTCCTCTAACTTTACACTGCCATTAGCAATCCAACCATCACCACCACCAGTTTATTGTTTTTAATTGGACATTTTCAAAATATTTGTTATTGAAAGACTAATTAGTGTAAATGTATGATTTTATGCATAGAAGATTAAAAATAGAAGCAAGTGTTGAGAAATTTTATAGAAAAAAATTGTTTTGACATGTTAAATGTTCTGTATTTGAATATTAATGGTTTCTTTAAGATCACATTGATGGAGAAACTAAATGTAGACTCACTTTTGAAATTACAACATATAAACTTTATTCAGTTCAAAGCAAACAATTTGGACGATCAAAGTGGCTAGATGATCAATAAAGTGCCAACAAGATAAAAGAATACCAATTAATTTAATTTAGATCAAATTGTTAATGGCCAACATCTTTAAAATAAAAAAGTCACAAGTCCATAGGAAGAAGACAAGAAGAAAAGAAGAGAGCTTTAGACATAAGAAAAATCTTTATGTAATACATCACAAACATGTTCAGTATCAACAAATAAGGAAAAAAAGGGAAAAAAAAGAAAGAAAGAAGTTTTTCGCCATATTCTATAACGAGTTCAAGAATATGACCAAATTTAATTATTTATTAGATATATTATATTACTCATTACTATTAAAAAATATCTTTACACTTATGTTAAATAGTCACAACCAAATCTAGAATTTTCTACGGATTCTTTCTCCAAATAGCTTAATAAGCAGCCCAGACCATCAATTTGTGTGGGTATCGCTTTGTATTCGAAAATTGACTGCTTTTGGTCCCATATGTCAAAATCTGCCGGCGCTCTGTACCGAATACCCGACCGTAGTGACATAAGAGAAAGATTATCTCCACACTGTGGCAGATTATTCTCACCTCTTCGTAACAAGGATTGAATTATTCTCTGTCAGACAGAACGACGGCCTGTCAATCGTCGCTGTTTCTTAAATAATTGAATAAAACACAGAAATCAACCATTCATGTAATCTTAACTGAATAATTGAAGCATAAATACACGGCGTTTTGCAGATGGATACAAGTGGACCAAATAAAACTATTACTGTTTCCAACTAAAACGCGGATGGAACACATATCCGGCGAAATATTTAGCTACATAATAAAATATAAGAGCATCACTTCGGGAAAGAATAACACAGACGGATCTAATTTTTAAGGTTCAGGAGTCCCATCCATTTAATCAGCGTTCTACAATTAATTAAGATAATCGATATAAACTCGTTTATGGATATAGATCTCATGTCACGTGATTTACAGAACATATAATGAATGAATGCACTGAATGAGGTACAACGTTTTATTATTGTTGTTAATTATATTTTATTTTATTGGACATAACCTATCAAACGTTATGTTGGTATAAGGATTATAGTCTACATTATGTCAAGGACAAAACCTATTAATTAATAAGGAATTGAGAATTATAAAACAATTTTAAGATATTAAAAATATGCTCAGTATATCTTGTTGATATGTTCAAGTCCATTGTGAGTGTGGTCGTTGACCTTTGAATGCCCAGTGAACGTACAATACCTCTACATCAACCAGTGCTCCATTAACATTTTTTCAGTTGGAGAGGACAATCAGTGGTAATGTTTGGACCCGACCCATCAACCACATCAACAAAACCTATGCACAACTCTCATAATTTTAAATTATGTTCATTATTTTCAAAACACTTCCATTTTTCACATTACCTTATATCCAATGCCCCATCTATGCCCTATAACATTGCAATTACTTGTGTGTCCATTACCTGTCCAATACATTGATAATGTATCTTTGTTTGAGGTGAATAGTTTGAGCAAATGATTATAACTAACATAATTCATGCACTGGAGAGACAAAAAATTTGAAAAGCTACAAGTGCAGTCGAGAATACCCTTTCCTTCCTTCATATTTGCTTCAAGATAATAATTTCATTGCTCTTTAGAGTCCAATTATTTTTGCTATGGACATCAACTATGTTTGAACTCTACTTCTTTGCTTTGTTGATCACTAATTAAGAATGTCCCAACTCTAAATCCACTCCCTCTCGACTTGACTCTCACACACTACTTCACTATCTAGGGCAAAGGAAACATAAAATAATTCTCCCGCTTCAAATAACTATGTTTAATTTTTAATGCGGTTACAATTTCATAAAACTTTAGATTCTAATTATTTTTGCTATAGTCATCAACTGTGTTTGAACATTACTTCTTTGATTTTTATTTTTGTCACTAATTAGGAATGTCTCAACTCTAAATACACTCCCTCTCGACCAAATTCTCACATACTACTTCACTATACATGGAAGAAGAAACAAAGAACAAATATTCTCCCACTCTAAACAAGTATGTTTTATTTTAACCACTTTTGCAATTTCATTTCCCTTTAGAGTCCAATTTTTTTTTCTATAGACATTAACTATGCTTGAACTCCACTTCTCTACTTCTTTTTTATCACTAATTAAGATTGTCTCAAATCCAAAAATACTCCCTCTCGACTGGATTCTCACACATTACTTCATTATACATGGAAGAAGAAAGAAATAAAGAAAAATAATTCTCCCCCTCCCCCTAAAATGTAATTACTATACTAAAGGAAAGCCATATCTTTGAGCTACATATTTCAATCATACAAGGCACCACAATGTTTGTCAAACCCTATAAAACACATGAAGTAGTTACTTTGTTCCTTTGAAAATTAAAAATTGAAATCTTGAACTTGAATGTTATAAACATTATTTAAATTTTGAAAATTTATGATTTGAAATGAACTTTGATAAATTGAAAATTTCTTGTACTTTTGTAATGTCAAAATTGAAGTGAGAGTATGGAATAAATACACATGAATGAGTGACAACCATGCTGATTTTTGTGCCTTTTATTAATAATGGTGCTTCCTTTAAGCATTGGAGAAATGGTGCCTCTCATGAAATGATTCGAGAAGATGCATCCTTAGCCAAACCTTTGGATAAAATTAGGGTGATCTAATCCCAATTTGCATTTGTTGTTTTGAGGTGAAATTGTTGCTCGTTTTAAGGATGCTTGAAACTTAATTATGTCTATCAATATTTGTAACACCAATATATAATCAAGTGGGAATCCAAATGGATTATCACATATAATGTTGGAGTTCTTAGTGATTCTAAATCATGTGCTATGTAACTAAACTCAATCAACCATTGTAGATGGCTTACAGGTTTAAGTGCAACATCATAATATTGTCTTGATATATCTTACTATATGAAAACATGATCACAAGAGAATGGAGTACATCCATTCTCCTATTATTTCCAAAACATTGTGGCATAAACTATTTATTATACACCCAGTATAATTGTATAATTTGAAACTATATGTTAATTCTCATTTTAACTTCATAAATATGAAAATTTGCTCCTTAAAATTGAAATAGGAGTGCATATGAAATGGAATATACCCTCAAAATTAGTGCCAGTAAATGAATTTTAAAAATTTGAACTGTGATATTATTCATGATTGGAGTTTTCTCTTTATAAATTATTATCTCATGCATGAAAATTCCAAACATGTGTATGTGTTTTGAGGTGAAGGAATATGCTGCATAGTAGGATGTTATCATTGAAAATTTTAGCATTTAGAAATGTGTTAGCATAGTAAGTTTTGAATTGTGTATGGAATGTAAGAGGCATATCCTATATAATGAATCATTGAATCTCATATAATTAGTATGATAGTATGTTACGATTGCATTACATGGATCATGACACTTATTAAAACCATCAAGCTCAATAAACACATACACGACAAGCACAAATGATACAAAAATTGACATGGACGGGCCAAGGAATGATTGAAATTACATGTTCAAATATCCCATAAAACACACATCAAAAAGATAAATGTTAAAAAGAATGGATGTGTTAAAATGTATCACACATAAAGGGCCAAGGTATAAATCAAGGACATATTCAAATTTTACACACACAAAGGGCCAAGGCTCAAAGCAAATATTTGTTCAAATGTCGCACACCACATGTAGGGATAAAGAAAAAAATAAGGACATGTTCAAATGTTTCACACCATACATAGGGCCAAGGGCCAAATAAAATACATGTTTAAATGTATCACACCACACAAGATCTCATAGATATACATCAAGAAAGGAGTCTTAAATAAAGGCCAAGATCCAACATAATAGATAATCAAAATGATAATATGGTATGTACAAGTACGAAACATCAAAGTAACATATAATTAGCAATGTATTCTAATCAATACATGTGTCATGTAATCATATCATAGCAAATATCTTTCTCATGTACACTATGTAATATATACATGTTATATAAACATTTGTATCAAATTGAAATCTCAATAATATAGGGTTATAAAATGATAACACTTGCATGTTGTCACCTACAAATAAGATTTCCCCAAATTGGTAAGACTAATGGGTAGAGGAGTGTCGAATAACTTAATATCTATAAATGCATGTGTGTCTTACAGAACACTTCATATATACCCATGAAATTTATGTATGATATATAAATAATATGATTTATACTAATCATCAGATAAATAAGATATTGACAAAATGTAAACTAGATTGCAAATCATGTTCAGGGCCTAATTTTGTATTGTTATAAATAATTTGAATGTTTTTAAACTTTTAAATTATATGTAAATGTTTTTTTATTTAACATGTCTATAAAATAACTAGGATTAACTTGAGTGAGTCAATGTGTCAAACATATATTAAGATGAAGGAGATCTAAATAGATCGAAACATGTGTCTATGATAGCGATGTACTTGGAGAGATTCATAATGTGAGACATGAGCAAGATTCCCCCATTGTGATAATGGGAAGAATCCATGAACAACAAGAGTATATATGATGGTGATTATACATTTTTATTTCTTCAAATGTACATTTGTCAAAAGATGTCACATGTGTAGGTAACATGGATTTAAAAAGATCATATTTTTCATGAACAACATAGTTTTTCATACTAAAACTTATTGATATAATTGTAAACTAGTAGTATTAATTCTCAATTTTTTTGAAAATTTAATTTATGGGTATAAAATTACAAAGTACATGTTCACCTATTTAATACAATAGTTTTGGGTAGTTTTGTTCAAATTTAGAGTTTTTGTCTGGGCTTAGAAATGAGTCTATGTCAATGTAAGTTTTAGAAACACTTAGGGGCATGGCATATTTGAGAACATTTTATTCCTATTTTGAGCTAATTGGATATGGGAGTTGAAAATAAGAGGGACAAGAGGATAAAAGACAATGAAATTTAGGGGGATATAAGAAAGGATCAAGTGTTCACAAATGCAAGCAAATGGATGAATAAAATGCAAAAATCCATAGACTATGTATAGGTAGACTTTTATGTTTTTCTATTTTTATTGAGTGTTTAAGAGATCCATAAGATATCCAATGATTCCATTAAGAAAAACATCATCCAAATTAATAGTGAGTGGTAAATGTCTTATCTTACTTGAGTGAAAATGATCTATTATACTATAATTAGAATCATAATATGTACCAAATTTAGTCAGAAATCTATTAGAATGACCATATGCATGATTTTGAATTTTAGAAATGAATTTAGAAGCTGTAAGACCACTTTAAACCACATGAGATGATGTATAATATTGTTTCAATTTTTGGATGTTTTAAGGTATATGTTGCATAGTATGAGTATCCACATTAGGAGATGGTGTAAGTGTATGTGATTGTTATAAAGGAGATTCTTTTTTTTTATAAACTTGATTTTGATTTGTTGTATTTTTAACCTTTTTCAACTGTTGATTATAAGGATTTTTATTAGATGTCAAAAACATGTTTTTCTTATACTTATATTCATTATTGAATTGTGGTGGTGGATGGGGAGGAGGAGATACTATGGAATGCATAGGATACACATACTTTATCAATGAAATAATAACAACTTGATTATAATAAATGTATTTCAATCAAATATAAAATAATATAAGGTACAACATGGTTTATTTTAAACCATGGGCATCCCAATATCATATAAAAAATTCCATTTTGTGGTACAACAACAAAACAAATGGATAGTATAATGTTCCACTTGAAGATGTAACATAATAAGGCTGGAAGTGGCTTACCTCTTACCATTGAAATTCCTAACACTTTGAGTGGGTGTGTGTATGTTACTTTATGTAATCTAATGACTGAAACAATGTAATTGGGAATACATTTTTATTTGATCAACTATCAATGAGTATATTATTAATGGGTTGTTGATTAATATGAGCTCATATACATAAATCATGATAATTTTAATGACCATTAAATATATTAATTTCATCAAAATTTATATAGGATGTGGTGTAACATTTGGATTAATTATACTAATAATACCATCCAAATGGGTGTTTATATGATGTAGGATGTGGATAAGCATTGTAATAATGATGCACATTTTAAGCATTGTTGTTACTATCATGCTTAGGAAATGGATTGATGAAAATTTTGACCTTAGCATTGTCATTTTGTGGAGGATTTGTTTCCTCTATAGGATCATCTACCTCAATATCATTATTGTCAATAAGATTGTGAATGAGATGTTTGATCTTAAAACATTTGTTTTTAGAATGACCATTACATCAATGATAATAACAAAATGATTTTTTTGTCAAAGAATTCACTTTGTTATCTATTCATGTAAACTTCATATGGAGGAGGTAAAATGATTAATTTACATTCAATCAACTTTTATAGTAATTTGTAAGATGGTCTTGGTAATGTAGGGAATTGACTTCATTGATTATTTGAAAAAATAACTTTATTGGCATGTTTATAAATAGCATTTACTTATATAGTTACTTA
Source organism: Torreya grandis (assembly GCA_037957365.1). NCBI lineage: Eukaryota > Viridiplantae > Streptophyta > Pinopsida > Cupressales > Taxaceae > Torreya > Torreya grandis. The sequence continues at coordinate 244,984 of JARHVA010009106.1, read as the reverse complement.
TAACTTAGTATCATTTATCTTATATTTATAAGATGGTTTGCTTTGAAAAAAAATTTAGCCATAGTAGGTGCAGATGTGTACTTAAGCTTGTTCAAAGCGATAATTTTAACATCTATATCTCTTATAGTATGACAAATATCTTTTGATAAATTTAAACTTATTAAAGAGTATTGACTCATATAAGGGTGAAATTAATTTTTTTGAATATTTCTTTTAATTCATTATTTCCTAGTACATTAGTCATTTTGGCCAAAATAGTCTTATGACAAAGCATATACTCATTGATATGTTCATTGTTTCCTTGGTTTAGCTTAGTAATCTATACATACAAAAGTTTATAATCAATGTTGATAGTTAAATAATGAGAAATAAATATACTAAAGGATTGAATTATTTCATTAATTGAGTTGGTAAATCATTAAATAAGTTCAAAGAATACTATTTTAAGCTCATTCAAATGAGTTTAATTTACAATTTATCATTAAATTTATAATCCAATCATGTTTAATGGAAATATATTAGATGTTATTCAAGATGTCCTTTACAAAAATATAACTAAAGTTTAAGAGCTAAAAATATGGTGAGTAAAGGAAAGGATGAAATATCATGTGCTAAAGTATTATGAAGTAAATCATGAGAATCTAATGATTGCCTATATTTTGGGATATCTTACTCTAGTTGTAATACCTTAGCTTTAAAAAATAAAAAATGATTGCTTAAGGGATTGTGCAATGGATAAGGTATGTGATGTAGTATGTGTAAATATCAAAGGATTAGAATGGCTTATGTGGTTAGGTATGGTATAGAAGTAAGTTTTTCAGTATGTGTTGCACCCAAAATTAAATATGTGGATGGAATAAAATATTAAATCATGGTAGTCACCACATTTGTGGTAGGGTTGAAAAATTAGTTTCTCAATAGAATCATTTGTTTCTTGGCATGCAATCACATTTACATGTTAATATTGTTCTTTCCATACTATAAATAATATGGACTTAATGTCCTCTTGATGGGCATTGAAGTGTTTACTAAAATATTTGGTGTTTGTATTATCAAAACCATATTATTGAGAGGCTTTAGATTCATTAGTTTAATCAACTTCCATTCCATAATTATGAAGTGATAAATATGGAATAAAGTGAGTAACAATCTATAAAACACTAGAAGCTTAGAACCCTAAGTGAAAACTAGACCATTTTATATGTATTTGGATTAATATATAAATATAAACCCTAATTATATTATTGAAATAAATATATCTAGGTGTTTCAAATCCACTTACAAATAAAAAAATGAAAACAAAAAATGGATATTGATGAAACAAATTGAACACGAAGAAAACTAAACTATGCAAAAGAGAGAGGCATGTAGAATTTTTATACATTCAATTGATTATGTTAACTATAAAAATGTATAATAAATGATGACGATGAAAAGATAAAATACTCCCACAAAATTATATTAATACTTTTTAAAAATAGGTATTCCCAGTAGGGTCAATAGTCATGGGTTATTGTCTTAGGTTAGCATTTCTATCCTTTTAAAAAATACTATAGAATATGAAACAACCCTATATTAATGTATAAAATATGTATGTTTATGATAAATTTTTATCTTGTGATGTGAGCGAAGATAGTATATGTCTTCTTGAATATTAAAACCCTACCTTATGTAACAAGTAGATAAACAAATGCAAAGGATTAAAAAAGGGTTAGTAGGTGGAGTTTTGTTAGACCTCAACAAACCACTATGTTAAGCATTGCCTACATACCAACTATCTAAAGAGGGATTAAACATCCATGTATTTCTCCTAGTCAGGTTATTTATTAAATTATGATCCCTTGACTATATGAATGCATCTAGAATTGTCTTGAATACTTCATCAAGCTTGGCTAGGGTTGTGTAAATTGAACTCAACCTTGGATCATGACTACATGATGTACATGTGAGCTAATTTGGAAATAATGTGATTTTTTTATAGTATGCACTTATGTATATAAGAGTTTGTGATAAATTGATATGATTTCAAATATGATTGAAATAGTATAATAGAATGTGATTTTATAGTTTTTAAAGAGGGAAAATACTTTTTGGAGAGTTTAAGATTATTTAGGCTGACCATACATATACTTTCCTTTTTGAATTTTTATTTTTTGTGAGGGAAGAAAAAATTTAGTGAATATGGATAGGAATGTTGGGTGTTCCTATCCTATTGGGATTTTTTGTCCCTTCAGTAAAATTGCATAGTTTTGGGTTTGAGTCAAAACATACATATGCATAAAGATGATTATTTTAGTAAGATCATTTATATAGGTGATAGTATATGGTCTTGTCATGTAAGTATGTCTCTTCTTGTGATTATAATGTTGAAAAATGTTTCAATTAACTGGACATGTTAATTAATAGTAAAATGGGATAAAATAGGCATGATCAAGTATTTGTGACCAAATTTAGGTTACTACAATAATTACAATATTATTTTGT
>JARHVA010009106.1:80000-235000 GCA_037957365.1 Torreya grandis | reverse complement strand
TTCTAAAATATATTAGGTTTCTTGTATAGACTAGAAGATTGCAAAGGATCTATCTAGTAATCCATAGATCTTCATAATTTGTGGATCATTAGGTCATCCATATCACCCAAAAAATATATATTTATAATAACATTTAATACATATCATTTAAAAGGTAAAACAAAATTTATTATCATCATACCAAACAAACCATAAATATACACTTATTAATAATCCCACCAAAACTAATTATGAAATTAAAAATATATAGAGAGGTAAAAGAATACACAAGTAATACTTATGTGTCTAGGAACATTACTTGTTGAAGAAAATGAAACATTAATTATTGAACAAACTTCATTTTCCATTTTATTTTTCAAACCAAAAATATTGAACATATTCTTGGTCACATGGCCTTGTGTTGACCACATTCAATCACACATTGAAAAATAGTGACTCACCATATAAACCTTGTAAAAGAATTATTCCTTTGATTTAGGTCCTGACCAATGCAACATCAAGGTCAGTGTCACAAAAACTTGCATTTCCATTATGGATGCTTTGTGATTTCATCCACTATTTGTTTTCCATTTCTCTAGATTGAAGTTCACGTAAAACACATTCTCCTTGCAAATTTGGCTCCACCAATAATACAAAAATATAATAATCACTGATTTAATCACTAACCAATCCACTCTGATATGTAAGTAAACTCACATTTCATTTAGAAATATGTGATTCAAATGAGAGTGATATACTTATAGGGTATAGTTTGTCTCTTGAATAATCTGAGGCATTATATGTAAACATCTTATCCACATGAAAATACTATGGGACATTGATCTTTCTAATCGTTGATGAATATTTATTTACTTGTATATAATTCCATGAATATTTTCATAACACACTTGTGAATATTTCACCTAGAATTCTCAACACTATCTACCTTGTTTCACCATCCTTCACCTTTATTATAAATTTATTCAACTACTCTCTCATCATGTGCAAACTATAGAGATATAAATTGAATTAAAATAATTCCTTGCACTTCAAATCCAATGGTAAAAGTAATAAAATTCACTGGTAAATACTTTTTTCAATGACAATAACAAATTTTTTTAACACAAATGGTATTTACTTAATAGAAACAATTTCAACATGAGCATCATCCACCATGAAATCATTTTATTTCCATCCAAAAAACATGATAATGTACAATAACCAACATCATCAAAATCCATAATGTATTATCTAGAATAATATCCCTTGACATCAACACCCATGTGTCATGAATTATATTATGCATATTATCAAATACAAGAACCATGTATAATATTAACAGCATAAAATAAGATAAGCATAGTGTTATATAATAATAAATATGAAATTTTAAATTTACAGATCCACAAGTAGCTTCTATGAATTTTTACCTTACATGGAGTCCACTTAAATTATATTATTGTGTGCATAATTCAACATCCACTCATGTTGGTGAGGAATATGGAGGCCTAAGACAAAGGGTTTCCTGTCCATTATTATTTTTTCAAAGTATTCATTAAAAAATACATTTTTAGGATTTTGGGTTACAAGTTTTATAACATTATTCATATCAATGAGATTTAATTTACTTTCTGATTGTTTTATCCTTCCATTAATGTTTCAATATCATCTTTGTTAAGGGAATAGTCACTCTCTATATTATAGGATTTGATTTTAAATTTGGTTAGTCAAACATTAGTCATGTAAACATAAATAATGCATAAAAAACTTAACAAACTAGGCCAACCTATTCTAAAAAGGTTTGAAAATGATAATGAAGAATAATTGAAAGAATGCAAATACCAATTACCTTCCCAAGTGATTCCACCATGCAAGAGTGGCTCAAAGCATTATTTTACCCCTTGATCTAGTGGTCTTGTCTTTGTCAATAATGGATGCCAAGATCCTCATCATCTCAAGATCACTACGAATAACCTAGGCTCAAGATAAGAAATCTAATCTATGCCTATCAAATGAATCTTGAAATTAAAACATAATGATCAACACAAGGAAAGGTTGTGGATATAATTCTACATTATAAGTTTACAATATTTTTGTATTAAAAGTGATGGTGAGGGGCCTTCTGTTTATATATTTTCCAAATGGGCTAGGATCAACTATGACCATCCATCTGAAGATTGATATGTATGGCCATGAATTAATCTAATATTTGTAATTAAATCCATAATTATCCTCATAATTATTTAGGAAGAAGGGGCATTAATTAGGCATAGGTTCCCATAAACCTAATATTTATTGCATTTATGGCTTGAGGATGCCACCCCATAGATCATGTCACTAGGTGATGCAGATGTTAAGAATCAATTTCTAATAATTAAATAATTAATAACCTCCATGGAAAATCCACTTAACTTCTTGATTTGAATTAATTAGCTTAAACAAGATTAATCAATTTTAGTGCAATTCTTTTAAAACTGGTGCAAAATTAATCAAAATGGTCAAAAAGTCATATTACTAGTTATAATCACTCATGACTTTGAAACATCATAATTTTGATTTGCAAAGAGATGCACATTAGAGTCAGGAGTTAAACCTATTGAGCCTAGTTTATGCATAGTGATCTTGATATCTATTCATCAGAGTTGTGTTGATGTTAGGACATGAATCTACAGCACAAATCACTTGTTATATCAAAAGAAACTAGGCATCATAAGTATGAATAACTCATAATGACATGGCATTTCAAGTGTGTAGAATTAGCTCAAATGTGAATACCTATAACTAAAGATAATGGTAAATAATGAACAAAACTAGAGTTACAACTATTTACATTTAAATAAAAAATCAAAGACAAAGAAAAATCAAAACATAAATGAACCCAACTTAAAATCAAGATATGAACAATCAAGACTGAACTAGGAACAAGAATGTTTAAAAATAAATCAAGAACAACTTAATAACATGGGATCAAGATATAACTAATCAAGATCTATGTGGATCATAAATATATTCTTAAAAAATAAATCAAGACCAAATAGTAATTCAAAATATTAAACAACACCAATAATAATCAAATAAACACATACACAAATCAATTTTTTTTTGGAATTCTAGTGTTTTATGAATCACTTTGGAATTTTCTAACTATCTCAGCTTGATTGAGGATTAAGAGACATAGAACAGTCCAACTCATGAAATAGTGAGAGCTTGTCAACTTAAATTAATTGTAAGATGTTGAGCGTGTAATGAAAGGGGGACTAAGTTCACCTCAACATGAATCAATCACAACCTATGTATTCCCATTAGGACAAAAAAAAAATTCCTACACAAATGGTGATGAAAACCACCCAAGACACAATAAGTTCATAAATAAAGGTAAATGGCAAGGAAAATGATAATAGTATTGACTAGGTGATGCAACAATGCATGATAAAAAGGTGTTGTACCTAATTTTCCCACAAGTGATTATAATTTGGAAACAACATCATAATTTTGATTCGCCCAAAGGTAGTTATAATCAAGGGTATCAAATACAATATTGATTTACCCATAGGTGGTTATAATCAACGATATCAAATAAGATGATGGATGAAATATAACTTACCAGATCAAATGTCACACTACTTCCATAGACAATCATTCAACACAATATTCTAAAACTATTGGAACTAGATCATAATCCCCCTATATAAAGTGTGGGAAGAACCAAAGGAACCAACATCAAAATGGGACAAGCAATATGGCTAAAAATAAGTCTTGGTCAATAGTAAAGGAATGGTATAATAAAACGGTACAAGTAAAATGATCAGAAGATAATAGACTATAGTGAAAATAATGTTTCCCCCATGTGATGATTGGATTAGCATGCTCATAAAATGGTGAGATCATGGCTTAGGTTTCTCTCAAAATAGTGAGATCATTCAAACCTAATAATTTCCCATAAAATGGCAAGAGCATGTTAAGGTGATCAAGTTGTCCTAAATATAAATTGAGCACTACCTATATAATCTTGCAGGACCTCAATTTAATGCAGTTCAAATATCATGAAACACAATGGTATAATAATTCCTATAATGAAATGGTCTATAGGGTTTCCCCTAAGATATAATGCATGGTAATGGCAAATGATAAATGGAATATGAAAAATGGTTATGCTACTCTTGTTGATTTGGAGATGCTCATCCCAGTCAACATGTGAGAAAATTAAAAATGATCAGTTATAAAAATTGCTACCCACCATCCTTTCAAAAAAGTTGATCTATTTAGAATCTGATATTGATTTAGATCTTAATAATGTGTTTATGATCTTCATTATTAATTGATTTGGTTTCCTTCTAACATCGAGAAAAGATATCTTTGTAGATTCTGTAAAGGAAAGTGTTTCTAGTGATGGTAAATAATGTTAGGCATAGGATAAATGATATAAGTGGGTAATGAATAGGTGAATGTTAATGGAATGTATAATAAATGAGAGACAAGTGAAGATTAGGACTTTTAGTCATACGTAATGTTGTTGATTCTAGATTCAACATAATTTTGGTTGTGGTGGGGTCTAAGACCTCTAAAGATGTTCTTGATAGGTCCACTAGATTATTTTGTGGTTTGATCTTGAGATTAGTTACCATCTAATTATGTTTTATATTGGAAGATACAATTATTTGACCTTGAATAACATCTTCAATAAGCAGTGAATAATTTTTATTCTCAGTTGTTTGTGCTTTGATGAGGTTTTCACCAATGAATTTATTTTGATTATCCCATAGTACCTTTGTTAAGGTGTCATAAAGAGATATTAACATTTTATTTTGATTATCTTCTAGCACCCACAAAAAAGTTTCATTGAAAAATGTTGAGTTTTATCTTTGCTCATCCATAGTGCCTTTGAAAAGAAGTAATCCAAAAAAGTGATTTTGTCAGTCCTAATTATTTCTTGTGGGAGGTGAAATGCCAATATAATGGCTATATTAGATAGGAATAATGGAATGATGAATGGTAGCATAATCCTCATATAATAGACTAGAAATATTTATGTTGATGTTAAGTAATCATCCTCAAAAACCATAAAAGGATCACAAATATATTTAAATTGATCTACAAGGCAATTGTAACCAATTTTGTAATAGCCATAAGTGTACTCTATTTCTAAAGCTAAGTCTGAGTCAAGGGATTCTAAATCAGATATCAGTTTTGATAGTGATTCTACTTTTGATGATAAATCTAATGTCAATTTAGAAATAGAACTTGACTCTAATTTTGTTTTTTCATCTAATGTGGTTATTTATATAATTTCCTATTGAATGATTAGTATCAAACAAGTAATGGTCTATGATTTCATAATGGGATCAATAAAAATTTATTCATCTAAGAAGGGTTCAACATAACCTAGCTTGTTTAATTAAAGCCCCTTGAAGAGAGAGAACTACTTGAGGGGTGACACAATATAGTATTTTCTATCAAAAGAAGACTCCTCTATGACTAGAAAAATTTCAATAGATAACTCTGCTAAGACTGACTTGTCAAGGGTATAAGGCTCTTTAAAAATAGGTAAAACATGAATAGGTAACTTATCATAGGTTGACTCATCATAAATGGGCATATCAATTATAACATCATGGTTTTGGTTCACAATTGGTTGAAAAATATCAACCTCAAACACAATTTGATCCTCATAAGATGGGTCCTGAAGAGGAAATGGTTCTTGTTTTAGCTCAAAGATTAGGACAAAGTTTTTAAAGTGGGGAAGATTTGGCTCAGAATGAATAATGGTTCATTTTTCATTAATGGAATCTTAAAAAATTAGACTATTAAAGAAGGGCTCAACACAATCAGGTTCATTTAATGGAGGATCTTAAATAATAAGTTTAATAAATATAGGTAATGGGATTAGAGTGGTAATTATTGGATGTTGCGTAGTTTTTGTTTACAACAATGAAAGGAGGAGGTCCTAAAATGGTAACCTTCATGTGCTATAGATTTGGATTGCTCACACAAACTAAAATAAAATAGCATAAAATGGTAACCTTCACATGTTGTAGAGCATGATTGCTGACACAAGTTAAAGAGGGATAACCTAAGATGTTAACCTTCAATCACAATGCACAAATTCAAGTAGGATATCGTAAAATAGTAACATTAAAGAATCAAGCACAAATCAAATGGAAGGATGAAGATGGTGCATAATAATCAACATGGATTGGAATGATTTTCAGCAAATACTATCAAAAAGGGTAACATCTTCAAATAAGATGAAATGTTCATGTTTTCCATAAAAATGATCTACCTTGAAAATAAGGCCACAAAAGGCCCTAATATATGTGTACCCTTGAGTCATTTCTAAAATGGTTGATTTCTACATTTGACTAGATTTGGAACAATGTTGTGAAAACATTTAAACAAGGTATGGATTTTGATCTTTCTTCTAAATAAATGACTAAGTCACAAAAGATACCATACAATAAGGGTGACATGGAACCACATAAAATTATAAGAATGAATTCTCATGAGTTTATTCAACCATGGGTAAAGTTGAAATCATATGAATTGGAAGAGAGTATGATAACTCAAAAATCCAAGGTGAAAACTAGTACCCCAAAGCCTAGATTTTTGTGATACATCAATACTGTAAAATCTAGTTTAAATTCGATGAGTTGCTACTGAAAACTAAAATAAATCCCTTTGGATGAGGAAAGAGATAATATGAAGGTACTAACCAAGAAACTCATGATGTGGAAACATACAAGAACTCTTAAGTATAAACCTAGAACCAAATGGCTAGCACAACACCACCACATGGTAATAGGAATGGTAGTATAAAATATGTTATTGGATTAAAATTGTGAGTGATACACAAGATGACTTAATTCTACCAATGATGAGAATGATAATAAGTCTCTAAAATGGCCTTCAATCTAAATCAGAAATTAAACCCAAGTTCTCTCAATTTAAGTATAAATGGTGAACTCAAGTTAACACATTAGCGTTGTGAACTTGGAACAGCACAATTTCAAATTTGAACTATCAATGAAGGACTTAAAAAAATTTGGCAAGTGGTTTAGACTCAAATGGGTAGAATAACTACACCAATTAGATGATATAACAAAATGTTTTTGAAATGACAAATTTGAATAAGGAAAAGATTGATTTGCATTTGGATAGCATAATGTTTCCAAGTTAAAAAAATTTTACATAATGTGTCTGGTTATTGACATGTGTTTACATTAAATTTTTGACTCAAATAATGGACCAATTAAGTTAATACAAAAAGATAAAATAAACTAATTAATCATCCTAGATTCTATAAATGTGTGGCAAAGTGGGATTGACTAAAACATACCAATATATGATTGTCTAAATTGATCCCATGTGTACACACTTTTACATTTGTACATAAGAGAAGTAGCAAATTAATTGGATCTATGTCAAATGGATTGTTATGAAAAGGTCTTGTCCTTTTCACAACCACTACATCCATTAATTTATTAGTATAGTGTAATATCCAAAATGATCATACATTATGGGTCGGCTTGCCAATAACGAAAATGGTTTAACCACTCAAACCACCATCTTAATGGGGCAATCCTAGTTTATATAAACCCCCCCCCTCCCCCCCCCCCCCCCCCCCCCCCCACATGGAGAGGGTTTGAATATAATGTTTAGATATGAAGCCTTGGGACATATAGTCCCTAAAAAACTCATGGGAAGTAGTGACATCCCCCTCATAATCCAAAATGTATAAAACAAAATCTAACTAAAAAGGATTTATAGGTTATTTTTAGATCACCCAAACCATACAAGTTTTGGGGACAGCATAAAAAAAAATTATTTTATTCCTTAGACAAAGGCATAATTTGTAATGAAGATGTCAGTTTTGATCGCACAAGTTCCCTATAGGGGATGGGGAGAGAGCATACATGTGCAAATTCTTTTTTTCTCAAACAATTTAACAAAACAAATTATAGATGATGTATACAAAATAAAAATCTTTTTAAAAGATTAAAACTTTAGTTTTAAGCACTAAATTGAAGTTTTTGGTGATGTTCTTTGGCCCCTTGGATTTAATTTACAAAAACTTTTGAAAAATAACCACAAAACATTCAACATAAAACAAATATTTTTTTCCCTTGAAAACACCAAATGAAAGTTCCTGGTTATTTTAAAGAACCAAAAGGAGGTTAAAAATACTTAATTAATCCCAAATTGATCACTTTCCACACTAGTCCTACATAAAATGTTAGATATTCTTGTTTATCTTTGAAGCACTTTCTACTCTGAGACAAGTAATTTTAGAAAGCATGTTCTTGGGTCTGTGTTTTTTTTAAAACATAGAAACCAATATCTATCATTGATGACTAGTGTAGATTCTTGTGAGACTATCATCAATCAAAACCTAGTGATTTCTAGTAAAAAATAATGGCCAATGGTCACCTATGAATCTAAAGGCAAAAATGGTATGCTTGAAAATGTTTGTTAGGATAAAATCTCTAGAAGTTAAGCTTGTAGATCAAAATTATGTTCAAATTAGAGACTTTTAAGACTTAAATCATTAGAAACAACTTAAATAAAAGATTAAAATGCAATTTTTTAACATATTTCCCCTGCAACCCAATCGACTATAGTTATCCCTAACCATCATCGATCACTAAGAACCATTTCTAGTCATTGTGTAACCTGTGTGCATATAAAAAATGTTAAAAACCTAGGAAAATGAGATAAAAATGTTATTTAAGGAATTTTTAATAACTAAAATTTAAATTTAAAATTTCCACAATGTCTTCCTTGGTTGAATGGGCTCTACCATGCCACCAGGAATGCCAAGACGTAGGATTGAACTACAAATTTGGTTAATAAAAAATTAGTCATGTAAACACAAAGAATACATAAAGAACTTTTAAAACTAGGTGAACCTATTCCAACAAGGTTTGAAAATGATAATGAATAAAAATTAAAATAAATCAAATACCAATTACCTTCCCAAGTGATTCCATGGAGCTAAGTAGCTCCAAACATGATTTTCCTCTTGATCTAGTGTTCTTGTCTTTGTCAATAATGGATGTCAAGCTCCTCCATCATCTCAAGATCACTATGTATAACCTAAGATCAATATAAGAAATCTAATCTATACCTATCAAGTTAATATTACAAATAAAACATAATGAAAAGTTGTGGAGATAATTTTGCATTATAATTTTATAATATTTTTAGCTTAAAAATGATGGTGAGAGGCCTCTTATTTATAGATTTTCCAAATGGGCTAGGATCAACCATGACCATCCATATTAAGATTGATATGTTTAGCCATGAATTAATATAATATTTGTAATTGAATCCATAAATATCCTCATAATTATTTGGGAGGAAGGGGCATTAATTAGGCATGGGTGCCCATAAACTTGGTATTTGTTGCATTTGTGGCTTGAGGATACCACCCCATAGATCATGTCACTTAGTGATACAAATATTGAGACTAAATTTCCAATAATGAAATAATCAATAACCTCCATGTAAAACCCACTCAAGCTCTTTATTTGAATTGTTTAGCTTAAACAATATTAAACAATTTTGGTACAATTATTTAGAAATTAGTGCATAATTAATCAGAATAGTTAGAAAGTCATATTAATAGGTCATAATTTGACTTGGGAGGAATTGGAAGATAATGTAAGATGTGTATGGATAGTTATCCTATTTAATATGTTTTTGACACAAAATAACAAAGGTACATGATGTATACTAATAATTAGAAGAAAAGAGTGATCCAAATCACAAAATCATCATTTTGACTCAAAATGAATTGATCAAAGTTAGAAATCACATAAAATTCATTTTCATATTTAGGTATACATTACCCTAAATTTTCACTTGTATATAATAAGTTTAAACTATTTACCATGTTTTAATGATTTTGGCCTAAATTGTGCATTTAAGTGCAAAATGAATAAGGTTGATAATTTCAACACAAATAGTGTTAAGAATTATATGTCTACATATATGAAATTAAAAAATATGATTTTTTATAGAACCATTTCATGATGATTTTTATGAAAATAATTGTGTTAGGCTAAAAAAATAGTATCTCCACCCAATCCTGTAATGCACAATTTATGTTTGAATCTAAAGAAAAATAACTACCCCTAAACACATCAATCTCTTTCCCATGGAAAATTATGTCCTCCTGATCCCTATGGTCCGTCTTACTAGATGTATTCAAATCTTGTTCTTTCTTACTCATGATCATAAGGATATAAAATGACATTGTCATCCGTAATGGAAATTGCTATGGCTAGGTTGCCTTCCACTAAATACCTTTGAAACATTAAAAATTTTGTAATGTGCCTCATCTTAAGCCCTATAATCCTTGGGGTCATAAAAATCCTAGTATTTGTATTAAACATTAGTTACTAAAATATGTTATTAATTAATTGACAATGACAAGGTTAACATATGTTTACCTTTCATGACTTGCACTCATAAATATGGTCCTAACTTATCATTCACATGTTAATTTATGAGTTTGACTGTTTATATTAGATATCAAACACTTATAATAAAATTACAATATATGAAAAACAATTTATTACCTCATATACACATCCCTAGTGTAGTAAGATAAATCTATTCATGATGACTTGATCATGATGGTTTTATCCCTTTTATCCTTAATTAAATTATGAACTTAATTATGCTATAGATACCTATCTTATGGCTCTCATAAATTTTGATTTAGGAATCCATTTGATCTCTTTTTTGAATAAAAATAATATATCTAAGATTAAAATTAATCCATAACCTTATCCAACTAGTTAGGTCAATTTATGTATGTTTTAAAGACCATAAGTGGCCATCTAGGGGTATAAAAATGTATTTTAATATTCTTATCAAGAATTTGATAAATTTAACCATTAAATATCTTTGTAATATGGACATCATCTCAATTTTAAATGCATATATTATCTTTAATTTGGCTATTAATTTATAAGTTATATTTTTAGGCTCACCTTAACTTGCATGTAAAAGTTACTTAAAATAGCGACTGTCAAAAATTGCATGAAAAAGTTACTCAAAATAACAAGGTCAAACAACTCTAGGTAAGTTTTATATTTATTTATTTTCTTAGAATTTTTCATGTCAAATCCAATTTCAAGTTGAGTATTATTTAAATATTCTTCTTTAATTCTTTTAATTCATTCATGAAGAATAATAAAGATTAATTTTTATGAAATTATGAGTAAATTGTGACCATTGAGATTTTGTTTTGAAAGTTTCTAGTTTCATCATATGGTATCAAGGTAGGTTAGGATCTTAGAGGAAATATATTAATAAATATTTTCATGGGTTTAAACTATATTTTGTGATAAAAAATTTCAATTGAATAACACATGTAAAATATGACAAGAGGATGGGGAGGAATTGCATAGATGAATAGGAATATGCATCACCTATAGAGGTAAGTGGAATAAATGACTACAATTATCTCACATCAAAGACAAATAAAAGAGGGAATTGAAATAGATGAAGAAATATATCACAGATCATAAATTTAGTAAGAAGAGGAGTAACAATAAAAGCCACCATGAATTGTATAAAGTATGGTTAGTGGTTTAGAGGGAATGAAATAAGGAATCAAAGTGGGAAATTTATAGAATGGAGGTAGTTTGAAACTAGATGAGATGATTGATTACTTAAATAGTACATTAAAAAAAATTCAAATGGATAAATTTTAAATAAGAATTTTTTTAAAAAAATCTTGCACAAATTTTAAGGGTCATAAAATGATTTAGTGGGATCACATCCAAAAACGAGATAAATAAAGGGTAAAGAAATTATTAATACTTGAAGAAAAATGGAGAAGAAGCTGAGAAAGAAATTTATTTTAGTATATTATGCACACATAATCTACAGAATATTCCACAAAACCATCATAGTGTAAAATACTATTTAAATGAGTTTAATAAACTATCCATACAACTAAAGCATGACAAAATGGAAGAAAATTTGGATGAAAGTTATGTAAATAATTTAAATTTTTATATTCAAGATTAATCGATCATACATAGAATAAATAGCATGGAAGAGGCTTACCAATTATCTTTGAAGGTATAAGAAAAATTAAATAAATATGATTTTATAAGATCGATTGGGCCGAAAAGGGGAACATCATCTCTAGTAATGAGATAATGGGGTTCAATACCACTAGATGAGATTCATCCCATGTTGTATAAAAGCAAGAGGACAATACACAAGGGTTTAAAAATAAAAAAAGAGGAATAGGATTTCGTAAAGGTAGATGCTACAGTGGTGTTAGAGAATGGAATGGTCCCAATAGACCATATGTTTGTTACAAATGTGGAGAAAAAGAACATGGATAATTTGAGTGTCTAAAATATCATTGATTAAAAAAAGAGGTAATAGGATCAACCAATAGTTAATTTGGTTGAGTCTGAGACAAAAGAATAGAATACAAAAGTTGCCACAATATACATAAAATATCATAATGATAAAAATGATAAATTTGTAATGTTCCTCCATAATAAAATTTCCAATGAAATTAGTACCTTTTTCCACTTCACCTTATCCTAAGCTCATATGAGGACCCATTTTTTTATAAATCATTATTTATTTCCTATGGAATTTTTTTATAGCTAATAATTCCATCAAGAATTTGTATACCCTAAACTTGATTAACAATCCACGTGTTTCCCTAAGTGATAACAACATCCAATATGGACATTAATGGGGAATTTTTTTTTCTGTTGGGACATTTTTGTCTTAAGCACTCCAACTGTCAATTTTCTAAATTAAACTCTCCCTTACCCTATCTTCCATGTTTTTAGGAATCCTAGTGTGTGGTTTTCACTTTTGTGTTACTGTAAAGACGCATTCAAGATACTTATTCTTACACTTAAAATTCTCAATATGCAAGCACATTTACATTATTTCACGCTAAGAAAAGCTCCCTATTCTTATCTATTTTGATATTAAGAATTATAAACAGTCCTCAACCGAGACACAAGACTATTTTATTCATGCCTAAGAAAATTTTAATCAAGTATTCAAGTCAATTCTAGATATATTCATATAGTAAAAAGTGCACAATTTCACAAATCACTCTAAGTGGGATAACTACGTTGAATTTATTTACATCCTAGGAGTATTGGATACATAGGAAACATTTAATCATCATGGTGGTGATTGGGTTTAACTCAACGTAGTTACACTTCACCTTTTTATTTTTTAGGTCTTTCAATCATTCAAATCCTTATTAGGTTTTCAAACTTTTGAAAACTATTTTTTGGTCTTTCACACATTTCTTAAGGTCAAATACATGCATACATACCTAAATCTAATTATCACAAGTGATCATTACCTAATTTTTAATTTACTTTAAAAATATAAAATTTATTAATATGGATACAATTAGTAATGTATATATCCCTTATCTACCATTCTCGTCCTTTTATAGTCTCAAATCTAGTTTTTGGGCACTTGCATAATACATTTCTTGATTACTTATTTTAGTCATTTGTTAGTCAACAATTAAATAAAAATAACTGATATCATCATTCCTTTTCATAGATAACCTTATCTTAATTGTTTTTAATTTGTCAAATTTTATTATTTACTTTCATTATGCTTGTCAAAAGTACATTTCCTACATTATAATTTATTCTATTCAATTTATATTAATTAGGGTTAATTACTACATTTATTCAAATTTTGATAAATCATATTGGTGAAATCGATTTATTAATGCATCTTTATTGGTGAACCCTATTATTTATTCAATCATTACTTCAAACCCTTGGTTTAATTTAGGGTTCAAAATTTTTTTCTAGAATTTCAATATTTTTTATTTGGGATTTGGATATGATTTACACATTGTGAATGTCATATAATGGCTATATGGGTTGATCTTGGTGTATAATTTCTAATTCAAGTCATGATTTTTCTAATTTCATGGTTATTTATTAATGCAATAAATTTGTAAACACCAATTAGCAATAAAGTTAGTGCTATAGTCATTCATCATACATCTTTTATTTGTATATAATCCCAAGTAACTTCTATTAGTTCACCTAAAGATTGTCATTTCTACTTTCTATTTATCTAGGTCCATGTTAAACTATCCCAAGAGGTAAGGTGACTTACCTTATAGTGCTAAATTATGGTAATAAACATGTCCTTCCTCAACCCCATCCACGTTGAACATCTTTTCTTGATGGCATTTTATGTATATTCAATTAGAAGTACCTAGGGATTGTTCTTGTGAATGTCTTAAAGAACAAATCATCACTATTATAAAGTCAATATAATAATTTAAAAATACAAATCAGTATTTTAGTTCAAATATCACATCATGGAAAAATAATGGCACATATATAGAGAAAATAATGTATTTTAGTGTTAATTATGTATTTTCATCTTTATCTATAAATTTTGTGCCTTGTAAGACTTCATATCAAGATTGGAAGAAAAAAAAAATACATAGAAAAAATAATGATTTAAAACAATGCAAAAGGATAATAATAATTTAATTGAGCTTCTAAGATAAATGAAACAAAACAATTTTATCACAAAACCTTTTGTGCCTCCTTCAAGGAGATAACAATAATATTGTTCATACTATATAACACATGGGCATCATACATATAGTTTATTTGGATTTGAATAAAAAATAAATAATATATAATTAATAGTGGTGATCTTGTAATATATAGACCAATCATGTAATCCACTCAAACTATGATTGCATATTCTAAATCACATGTGTAAAAAGAAGAAAAGGAGCAATTATGGATACAAAAGGAAATTTTAGAGAAAGAAAAGATTCAAATATAAAAATTAGAGAAAGAAAATGTTGAAAAGGAAAATTAAAAACAAGAAAGATCATAAAATTTACATGAAGTGAAGTTAATAAAATATCAATTACAAAAAGATAAATTTTAGGCACAAATTCAAGGTAATCAAGAAAGCATATTTGTAAAAAGGTTTCTTTTGAAAGAATATCCAAATCAAAATGTTATTAATAGGTATACAAATATTGTTTCTAAGGAATCAAGAATTATATACACTTCATGCATAAATAAAAATGATAAGGTCAACACTATAAAATATATGGTTACACCTTCAATTTAAGAAGTTAAAAAAGTATATATTACTTCTCTTGATAGTATACAAGTAGTGATACATTATTCTTCTCTAGTTTATAATATGATGCAAGTTCCTTATCATGATGAACGTACTCAAAAGTGACACAATTTCAAGATGATAACTCCAAACTATGGTGTAATTAATTTAACATATACATATAAAAAATAAGACATGAGTGGCATATCATAATTTTAGGATCATGAGGTTAATTATGATCATGATGATGATTATGAAAAATATGATTGGAATGGCATGACTCATATGCAAGATGATTAAGGAAATATATTTGATGTGTATAATACATATTATATATGACATACATAGAGGCATCCCATTGATATAATATTTGGTTTCTAATATCATCATCTTACTATACATATCTTCTTAACTATTTCATCATATTATTATATTTTATTTCATATATGATCAATTGATAAATTATTATAAGCCTTTAGATATTTTTGAATTATTAGCCTCTTGGCCATTCCTTTTGACTTTTTCATATCTGAGCATTTTTAAAAAGAGCTAAAATTCTACCATAATATGCCATTTATATCTTTTTTTTGTCAGGAATGTTAAAAACATTCTAATAATCCAAGATCTAAAGAGTTAGTGAACAATAATCATCACATAAAGCTACAAACAAATTATATGTAGAACAAGACAACTTAAATGACATTCAAAAAAGAGATAGTTTGCACAATAGAAAGCCATTGCATAAATAGTTAAGACAAAACTAAAAACTACCTTAATTAAGCATTGTGGGATAAATCCTAGCATAAGACAAATTGGGAGAGAGATGAATACCTACATAATAACCTAGAAAGTATAAGAAATATATAATATAACACCCCTCCCCTCTTAAGTGATTCTAGGGGTTAACAATAGCCAAAAACGAAATAGTGGCATATCCACAGTATGAGTCTTGGAAACTAGACTTGATAAGGTACTCGTGTAAAATATATATCCATGAACTTAAGAAGTAATATGTCCTCAACAACACCCCACCCAAGGACAAATTTTGAAAACCTAAGCATGCCATACAACTCAAGGAAATGAGGTGATGCAAAAGAGTTCATGAAGATGTCTAAAACTACTATTGAGCTAGAATATACTCTAAGTTAAGAACTCCATCATGAATGTGTTGACCAATGAGGTGCATATGTACCTCAATGTGCTTAGTCTACTAGTGCTCAACTAGGTTACAAGATATGTGAATTTCACTCTAGTTTTCACACCAATGTATAGGGGGTGAGTCTTGTGTGAAGCCAAACTCTATCAATAACTAAGGAAGCCAAAAACCCTGATTACTCATTGTAACTACTACCCTATACTCAGTATTTATAGATGAAAGTACCCTATACTAGCCTACTAATTCTTACACAACCAAGTAATAGGTGAATAACCAAGATAAAATTTGTATCCAACATTGGAATTCTTATCATCAAGATAACCTACCCAATTTGAATCACTATACCTAACCAACTGAGTAGAACCCCTCGTATAGTGTAATACAAAATGAGTAGTTCCTCACAGATATTATAAAATACTCTTGATAATTTGTCAATGACTATCATGAAGGTCATGAAAAAATCTAGATACAATCCCAACAAAAAATGAAATGTCAAGTTGAGTATGATTGAAATACATAAGGTTCCCATCCATCTTTATGTACAATGTAGGATCACAAAGTGGAGTAGTGTAGGTAAAAGTGATAGTAACTCTAGACTAAAAAAGATAAGGACTTAGCTTCAACTTAACCATACCAAAATGCTGAATAATATCAATGGTGTACTTTTGATGACTCAAATGAATCCCTAAATCTAACTGTGAAATGTAAAAACCAAGGAAAAAGTGCATAAAAAT
This sequence comes from Torreya grandis, assembly GCA_037957365.1. NCBI lineage: Eukaryota > Viridiplantae > Streptophyta > Pinopsida > Cupressales > Taxaceae > Torreya > Torreya grandis. The sequence goes on along the minus strand of JARHVA010009106.1, from coordinate 218,008 downwards.
GATATTTGTCATATCAAACTACATTGAAAGTGCCTATTGAATACCTAAAATCAAGAAGAGGAGTCGCATGTGAGAATTAGATTATCAACATACAAGAATATTATAACAATGTCCTCCCTAACACATTTTATATATACTATGGGATTGGAGTGAAAATAAATAAATTTAGTGGAGAGAATAAAAGAATCCATCTTCTCATACCAAGCCCAAGGTGTTTGTTTGAGACTTAAAGTGACCTCTGAAGTTGAAAAACAAGATAATAATCATTAACAAACCTAGTAGACTAGTGCATATAGATTTCCTACTATAAATATCCATGTAAGAAGGCACTACTAACATCCATATGATACACTAGCCAACCATGTGATGTAACAAGATAAAGTACAAGGAAAATATAATCTAGCTTGGTAATAGGCACAAAAGTCTTAAAGTAATCAATACCTTCAACCTATGAGAATCTTGTCATAATAATATGTGTCTTATACTTATGAATAGACCAATCAACTACATACTTGATGTGATATATCCACTTTCACCTAACCAACTTTATTCCCTTAGAAAGAGATACCAAATCCCAAATATGATTCTTCATCAAATAAAAATATTCATTTATCATCACATCATCTCACTCCTATATCCCATGATCTTGTGAAAAATATTGTTGATCCATAGAGAATTCCTAACACAAAAGACCAATACCTATATAATGTGTATAATGATGTTGGTGGAACATACTACATGAAAGGTGTTGCCTCAAAAACTATAGCATAATCCCAAAATGGCATAGTGGCAACATCAGTGTAAGTAGGATCCTCACCCTTTATAACCTCCTCAATAATATCCTAAATTGGCTGCTCAAAGAATGAATTCTCAATAAGAGGTGATGAATCATTATTATAAAAATAAGAAGGTATCGAATAAGATGAAGATTTATGATATGTGAAGTGGTCATAAAACTATACATGTGTTCAAAAATTAAGGTCATGAGTATTATGATATAAAATATGATAATCTCTCATGTCCTCATAATACCCTAAAAAATCAAAGGTTTGATCTTCTTATCTAATGATTTAATTTATTTTTTGGTATAAATGCCCAAGCATGGATCCCAAAGACTCCTAAAAGTGAGACATCATATTTGGCTCTAGATCAAGCCTCTTCTAGATTCAAATTCTCAAGTGATCTATGTGGTGTGAGATTATGAATATAATTCACACAATTAACACCATCTACCTAATAGATAGGAGGTAAATCCCATGAATGCATCATGCAGTTATCCATCTTCAAATTTAGGTTACTATATTCTACTAAGACATTCCATTTTGAGGTATGTGTAAAATAATTTTGGTGAACAATACCATGAGCTACCAAAAACTTAGATAACTCTCAACTGAATTAATCCCCACATTATTTTTTGGAAGCTTCTTAATGAATCTAGAATATTATTTATCAACCAATTCTTTAAATAATTTAAAGTGAGAAAAAACATCACTATTGTAATTGAGAAAATAAACCAAAGTACGCCTTGATAAATTATCAATGAAAATAAGTGAATATTTGGTTCTATTAAAATAAGGAGTAGGAAAGACCATCAAATCACTCTGCACAAACTCAACTGGTGAAGAAGATATCATGGACATAACCTTAGGAAACATATCTTGGTGTTGTTTCCCAAATTAACAACTAGGGAAATCTCCATCAAGACATGAAACTATAAGAAGACCATCTACTATATTGTTAGTCCTCAACTCCTTTAAATATCTATAATTGAGATATCCAATTCTCTCATGCCAAATCTTATTCTCACAATCTACATGAGAAACTAAACACCTCCCTATCAGAGTATCATTAAAATCCTCAAAGTAATATATTCTATAACTATGATCAACAATACCCTATACAATAAGTGTGTGAGGATTTAACAAACCTTGAACTTCATCAACCTATGGTGTGAAAGTCATTGTCTTTCCCTTACAATAATGGCAAATCTGATAAATTGAAATCATACTGGTGGTAATGTCTATAGCATATAATGCATCATTGATGATGACACCATCTAGATGTATGTCACCCTTTCCCTTAAAATTAATAAAGGAAAATATCCAACCTCAATGTTAAAGTAGAAATCAAACCAATAGATACAAATGATTCCTTAGAAGAATTCATGTGGTGTGAAGCTCCAAAATCTAGAACCCAATTTCCATGTGCTTTCCCATGCTCGCAATATGGAGAAGGAGTGGAGATATAAATATCATGTTTACTGATGACATCCTTGAAGGCTTGCATTCTCTTAAAACACCTAGCATTTTCATGACTAGTCCCTCCACATTAGGATCAAGATAGGCTAGACTTATTCTTGGTTCTATAAGATGATTGGGTCTATATGTATTTGTGTTGGGATTAGGTTCACTTTGAGATGGATTAGAAGTATTCTTCTCACTCATTATTTTTCACTTGATCTAAGGATGTGATATTATTAATGTTTTTTGAGAGGTGGAAGACTCAAGGTGAGATAATTTAGATTCATCCTTAGTAAGTATCTCACAAGACAACTCTAAATCAATAATTTTTAATGTGGCACCTAAATCATCCATGATAGAGAAAAAGGTATAAGTCAATATTTAGAATGGATCACTCAACTTGGATAAAATTAAGTACACACACTCTTCATCTTTCTTATCCTTTCCACTACCCTTCAACTATGTCAACAAAATCTTAAAATTATTGAGGTAGTCTATAATAGATGCAAATTCATCAAGATTGAATGAAGTAAGGTCCTCTTCAATATGCATGGATCTCATGTGATCTAATTTCCCAAATAAACCCTTTAGGTTAGAGTACATTTTGAAAGGAGAATCACACCCATCCAAATGAAACAATAAACCATAACTCACATAAGTCCCTATCAAAACCATACACCCATCAATCTTACATTGGTGCTAAAACTTTTCATACTCTCTTATGAACTATGGTTGAGTTTCATTCATTAAGGACCATAATCCTTTGTATTTGATAATTGTTTTCATTCTAGGTATTCATGTATGGTAATTATGTGTAGTTAAGTCTCACAATGATTAATAACATAAGTATAATCCATACTATTGAATCACAAAAGAGAAGAAAGAATGTAAAAGGTGCACAAATTGGCATTGAGATAACCCCGCAAAAGATTGTATTGAGGACCCTCCCGCATTATGGCACTTTATAAAAATACTAAATTTTTAAAAAGTAATGACAATAATGGATACATAAGTGAAAACCATACACTTTTGAAAAAAATGGAACTCAATTTTGAGTTATAGTTCAAAAGTTATAGGGTTTATTAATTCTTGTAAATGGGTCAAAAAAATTTAAAAATTACACTAAAAACTAATTTTAGTAACCAAAATGGGAATGAAGATACAATTCCAACCACTCATTAGAACTAAAATTTCACCACAAACATATTAATGTGACCAAAGTGAAAAAAATATAGTCGGTGACATTTGTACATGTACAAGTAAATTGGACTCCTTCTTTAAAGAAAAAATATAGCTTGTAAAAGAAATAATAAATGAGCAGGATCTTTTGAGAGGATAAATTATAGATTATAGTTGTGTTTCACCCTTTGAATGCCAAGGAAGCTAGTGTGAGTGGAGAGATTGGACACCAAAGTGAAAATAAATTTGTTCTCCAAATTCTAACACTACCTCCATGTAAACCCAAATCCCGTACATACCCTATTGATTGCTTGTATGTAATCATGACCTACAAAAGGACCACATAGCAAAAAAATAATCTTACCAGAAGGATCTTAGAAAGACCACACTACTCCTAGGAAAAAGTAACATAGTCTAGGAGAAAATAGTTCCACTCATCTTGGGAATCTCCCACATGTGTCAAAAAAAGACTCCAATAAATTTGACCCTTTATGCAGTTATACTACTTTCCAATGCTTTAGATACTCCAATGTAGTCAATGAAGCACCAACCAAAATTTTCATTCAATTCCTCTCCACATATGTGTCCAGAAATGAATTCTAATGTATGACTAAGAGAAAAACTCTATCACTTCAATACACATCCAAGATCTCCCTCCCACACCTTGTGTAATCCTAAAAAAACTCAATGCAACATCCAAAAAAATTTAATGCCCATCTCAAACCTCCAATGCCTTCACTCTCTTCCAAATGCCATGCTCCACTTTAAATTACCAATTCTAAAGAGAAAAAATGCATAGTCTATGTCAAAAATAATGTACATCTCCTTTACATCATCCTCTTTATATAGTCTAAAGGAAAGAAGATAAACATACAACATCATTTTACAAACCCCAATGCATCCAAGTGCCTTCTCTCTCCTTGTAATTTAGAACTAAAAATTTTCCTACATTCTAGACCTTGTATAAAAAGCCACCAAATTGAAATGGTGTTAGAAGATGTGGCTGGGAGTACCAAATAGTTTTTTGATTGTCTAGATGACAATGAACAAGATCTCCATGCTTAATAGAAGAGAATGTAAAGGAAAAAATAAGAATATTATGTAAACATTTAATCAGTCTAATGGATGGTTGTAATCTACAATGATCTGGTATCATGTTAAGAATGGTAAAAATATTCCAATAATCCAAGATCTGAAGAGTTAGTCAACAAAAAACATCACATGAAGATACAAACAAATGAGATGTAAAACAAGACAACTCAAATGATATTTATAAAAGAGATTATTAGTATAATAGAAATCCCTTGCATAAATAGGCAATGAAAAAAATAGAAACTAGCCTAACTAAGCAATGTGGGATAAATTCGCACATAAGACAAATTAGAAAAAAGATGAAATACCTAGTTAATAACGTATCAAGGATGAGAAATACATACTCTAACAGTTTTCATTGTATGAATTGACAATATCTAACTTTTTATCAAAGATAACATAAACTAATTATGGATATAACTAATTACCAATACTTTTAACGCTGATTGATCCTGTCCTATGATAATTTCCACCTAGAAATCATAATTCTAGCACGTAGATCCCTAATAATTCTAATGTTAAAACATTTCTCCTAGTTTCAATATGGAAAATACTATTTTTCATGTAAAATATTTCTTATTTAGAATTATATTCTTCATACATGTGATTTATTTTTACATGTGTAAATTTCATGAAATAAGGATGTAAAATTGGTTATTTCGATACTACTTACATTCTTGCATTATTTTTAAAATTACACTACATATAATGGGGGATCTTATTCATACATGAATATATAATCACTTCTAGTGCTTATTTCACATTGACACATGTTGTAAATTGTTTAGATATTTATTGTGTATTCTACTTTAGACACCTTTCTTGTCACTAGTTATTGATTTTTACTAATTCCAAGTTTTAAAATTTTAAAAACATTCAAAATATGCTAAAAATACAAAATATGGACCTATGCACGATTAATATTCTTGTTTACATTTATGAAATATTTTATTTATCTCATTATTACTAAATAACATATTTTTTTTCTTTTCTATAACATATGTATCTCATTAGCAATCATAACTATTATGCAATACATTCAAAATTTTACGAGGACTAATATGTCAAACTTGCCTTTACATAATAGGTTTACTAAACTAAGGTCATCATATCCATAAGTGACACTAGATACAAGTGTTATCATTCCATGAAAACTATATTATTGAGATACATACTATTTATGAATGTCATACTAACATTTATATCTCAAATTTTGTACATGAATATCTTATTTTTTAGGATATGATCACATTATATACGCATGGTTTAAACTAATTTTCTAGTCCTATGTTTCTTTGATGTTATTACTTGTATATAGTAGATTAGATATTCATTTTCTACTATCTATGGCCCTCAGACCTTATGTGAAAGAATTGTGTGAACATATTTATGAGATATTATTTGGTATATGTGACATTTAAGCATATACATTTGATTTTGGCCCTTGGCACTATGTTATGTATAACATTTGAAGATGTCCCTTGTTTTCAATGTTATCCATGTCCATTGTATGTGCAATATTTCATTTTCATGACATTTAAACATATATATTATTTATGATATTTATTCATGTCCATTGTGTATGCAATATTTCATTTTGAAAATTTTGAATGTGTCCCTTGTGTGTGGTCATTGGCCTTATTGCTTGAATTTTCTATTATTGTGTTTATGTGCTTGTTGAGATTTTTAACTTTTATGAGCTGCATGATCCATATCACAAACTACTAAAATAATATCTTAAATTTATATTTTACTACCATAAGCTTCATTGACACATTTATATAGGCCTTGACTCATATTTTCTATGCATTATTCAAATGATGTAAATATTACTATGTTAACATAGTTTTCACATATACTACATAATACAATGATTATATCTTAATATGCATGTTATAATTGAATTGAATTTTTAGATGAGATAATTTGAGGATCAATTAAATCACCTTAAAATTGGTGAAATTTTAATGTCCTTATCATACATAAAATAATCCTTTTTCAAGAGAAAAGAATAGATTTGGCACAAATATAGCTTCAAAAGTTACAAAATTGTTGAAAATTCAATTAGTGGCACAATGTATAAGATTATATTCCATGAATATACACACATATTTCAAGATCTAAGTACAAATTTACATTTTTTTGAGTGCATGATATATTTTTATGCATAATTTTCAAACATGATTTACATTTGGAATCTACATATAGTTATATATTGTACAGCTACAATGGGGGCAAGATATAGATTCATGAACACTAAGTTATTTTTCATAATTTAAAAAATATTATTTACTAAGTTTTAAACATGGTTGGAGAATGTATTTACTCCATTCTCTTTTTCTCATGATTTCAATAATAAAGTTGAAATTTAATTTATAATTCATCTTCAGCGGTTCATCAGAAGTGCATAGTGCATGAATTAGTGGTTCAATTCCTTCTATAATTATGTCTACTACTCCATTTTTTAATTCTAACCTATTTCATGTATTAGGGTTACAATGACCAATTTATTTAAATTTAGGTTTCTACATCCCTCAAAGAATGTCATTTCAATTTTACATGTGAAAAAATCAATTTGGGTTTGATCACCCTCATATTTTCCATCCAAATGCTTCATGGGAAGTACGAACTCTCAAATGATTCTAAGAAGCATCATCTCCAAGAAAAAGTCACATAATAAACATTGTTTTCTGCATACAATATGTATTCCTCCCTTGTTATAATTTTAAAAATAAATCATTCTCAATTTTAAAAGTTAAAGAAAATTTTCAAATTCAATAATTTTAAATATTTAAAGATCAAAAAAATTTCAAATTCAAACACTGTTCGAATTTAAAATTCAATAATTTTAAATTTTTAGTTTTAAAAATAAGGAAGTAACTACTTAATGTATTTTTTAGGGATTTTCAAAGAGTGTGTTACCTTGTATGATTTAATTACTAGATCAAAGATAAATTTTATTTTCACACTAAGATATATATTTCCTTTAGTCTAGAAATGGAGGGGGTAAATGTAGTAACCTAAATATGGTCATGAATAATCAATTATATTATTTTTATCCCTTTTACTTGTGTACATTTTAGTACCTATTTTCCACTTCATCATATCTTTAGATAATAGGACCTTTTTTTTTAACAAATAATTATATGTCATCTACCAAAGTGTTTTGAATGATAAAAATCCACTTATACATTTATATGCTTGAACCCAAATTTAAAAACCCACACATTTCCCTATCAAAAACTAACATCCAATTTTGACATTAGTGTAAGGAACTCATGTCCCCGTAATAATTTTTTATCTTAAACATTCCAATAGTAAAATTTTAAAATTAGAACCTCAATTACCTTATATTTCATGGTTTTAGGCATCTTAGTGTGTGTTTTCCCCTTTTGATTTTTTATTTGGCACACTCAAGTCATTTATTCTTACTTGTAAATTTTAATATGGAGGCACATTAATATTATTGAAAACTAAGAAGCATTTCCATATTATTGTGATTTTTGATTCTAAGCATTTCAAATAATCCTTATCCAAGTCACAAGCCTATTTTATTCATCCATAAGTAAAGCATGATCAAGTATTCAAATTAGTTATAGAATAAATCATGTATTCAAAGGTGCATAATTACATAAATCACTCTAAGTGTGAGAACTATGTGGACTTGATTTGCTTCCTAAAAGTATTACATACATAGTCATAGATTAGTCATTATGAGGGTGATTAGGGTCTACTCAAATTATTTACACTTTACCTTTTTATATTTTTATGTATTTCAATAATTTCAATCCCTATTAGGGTTTCATCCTCTCAAAATCTATTATAATGTATTCCACACATTCTTGAAGGTCAAATCTACACATACAAACCTAAATCTAGTTTTCACAAGTGATCATGCTATAATTTAAATTTTTTTTTTAAAAATACATAATTTACCAATAGTGAAACTTATTGGTGTTGATAATATCACTATTTATCATTCACATCATTCAAAAGACTCATATCTAGTTTTTGGGCACATACAAATTACAATTTCCAGTTTCATGTTTCATTCATCTATCAGTAAACATATCTCAAAATGAGATAAAAATTACTGTGTCATTCATTTTCATAGTTAACCAAGTATTTGGATAATTTATAATTTCTCTAATTAAATTATTTACTTTCATTCTACTTATGGATAGTAGATTTATAACATTCTCATTTATTATATTCAATTTATCTTGATTAGAGTTAACTACCAATTTTTTTATCACTTAGATAAAACATATAAATGATAAATTTAATCCTCCTATTCATGGGTCTATACCATCATATTTAGTCAATATGTCTAGTTGATACTAACATGATCTTGTCAATAGTGACCCTTGACCAAAAATAACTGCTTTTTAAAATCATGTCTTTCCTTAGGGTCGACCCATATTATTATTTTCATTATAATGATAAATTACCCAATTTGATTCATTTGTGTGTGTGTGTGTGTGTGTGTGTGTGTGTGTGTGTGTGTGTGTGTGTGTGTGTGTGTGTGTGTGTGTGTGTGTGTGTGTGTGTGTGTGTGTGTGTGAAGGCCTCACTTGATAGTGGACTAGGAATTCATTTGGTACACATATACAATAGTACACATTAAGAAAATCTTTCACATTATTCCCAAATTGAAAATCAATAACTATGAGTAGCTTAAAACTAAGTTTGAATCATATCAAAAACACTTCAAATAAAGAATTGTGGATTATCAAAGTCGAATCATTAGTTGAATTCATATATCAAATAAAAATAAATTCATAATCACACTAGGTAGCATGACTATGTGTGGATCCATTTACTTCATTTGAGTAGTGAGTATGTATGAAACAATAAATCATCAATGGGGGTGATTGGTGTCAACTTAACCAGTTATATTTTTTAGTTTTAATAGGTTTCTAGACCTCACAAGCACGCCTAGGTTTTGTAAGTAAAGGGAAATTATTTTTATAGATGTTCACATCATCATATTTCAAAACCACACATATATATCTCTTAGAGACAAGATAAGGTTACTGTAAGGTCTTCTTTTATACATAGGTCAATACTTACCATTATAGGTTAGTATTGATAGTTGATACTAATGTAACTAAACATGTGTTAACAAAAACATGGTTTTAGATCTAAACAAATGAGAGGATTTCATCAATATTATTTACACTATCAAAACATAGTCACAGTCAAAAAATCAATCATAAAATTTATGTACCTATCCCTCTTTTATACTTTATATATTTTCCATATGTCACTTGTCAAATCATTTCAATCTATTTCAAACTTTTACAATAAAATTCATGCTTAGTTGACATATTTATTAATATGAATTATCATACTAGTCTCAATACTATTAGGGTTTGTAAAACCAAATTAGGGTAAAACATATTACTTACCTCCTCATGTACACTCCACCATACTAATCACTCTTTCTTTAATTCTATAGAGTAACATGGTATTTACATGTTGTTAAGTGTAATATATGAGTACCCTCTAAATCCAATGATATTTCCTCCTCCACCCCCATCACCATTAAATTTGGTTGAGACATCAATACATGATAAGTTTATAGATCTAATGGTTACATATATGTAATATCTTTCTATACACCTAGTTTAGAGGAGAGTTATTGAGTCTACTAGAGATTCAATGTATTTCATATTATAGAGTTATTTAGGGATCATAGAATCCATAATATCCTATAACATGTACTTAGTTAGTACCATGTAAATTTTAACATGTTCCATAGTGAACATAGACAACAAAAAATTATCCTACCATAGAATGGACCCCATAGAGTAATTTAACTTCTCTAGTCACCCATCATACAAAAGCTTCTATGATCAATGATCATGACATTTACCTTAAATAATGTGATTAATTATAAAGTTATGATAGTCCTACATCTAGTAGCTTTCAGTTATGATAAACAAAATGTGATACAAATACTCTATGTGGTTCTCACAATGACGGGAATCAATTATCATTTTTCAAATTTTAAATAATTCAAAAAAAGAATAAATAACTTAAAATTTAATAAATATTTCAAATATTCAATAAATATAAAATCATTATCTAAACATCATATGTTTACTATATTACAATATTTAAATCTTTTATTTATCACATGTTTGGTAGATGGCATATGTATATTAGTGTAATGCAAGACATATAGGTTACACATGAAAATGTAGATATGGGAATTAAATGAACCCATTGGCCAATCCAATAATGTGGGCATGCTATTCCATAGGATTTACTATCATAGGTTATATCTTTATATGACCTCTCTACCATGTTTATTATCTATATTTATTACACGTCTTGTTAATCTACTAAAATATTTTATAGTGATACATGGATCTCATATTATAATATGATGTTACATTGATATATATTGGTGGTGTAGATTAGTATTTACTTGTTATATGCTTCATTTACGTCATTGCTTTCTTGCATGTTAAGTTATTTTGTGTTAGTCTATTATCTGTGCCCCCTTGGTTTGTTTTATGACATATTTGTGTACCTTGTGTTTGTACCTTAACATTTTTAATGTGACATATTTACATAGCTTGAATTTGTCCCATGAATTTATTTCTTTTTGTTTTTTGTTTTTGTGAAACCTAGATGTCTATTATATCAGGACCTTCAAATTATGTGTCACACTAACTCTTTAAAATTTGATTATTTTTTCACTATTAAGTTGTTTATATTGGTTTGTTCCATGATAAATATAATACACCTTTACTATGTACTCTTATTCATTTCTATTTTCAGTTATGGTTACTAGTGCATACCTCATTTATACATCTATCTAGACATTACATTTACATTCCTTGCATTGAATATAATACATGCGTTACTTGATTTCATATACATTACTATGATGACATAATATCCACATGTTCACATGATTATTAATTATTGTATATTTATACATGAAATGATATAGTCAACTTTTATTCTGAGATGATTAACTTACAAGACACATCTTTCATATCAAAATGGGGGAATTATGGTAGGATTTTCATATATACATAAGCCTATATCTAAAAATGATTTGGGAATAAATTTATATATTATATATATTACAACTGGTTCAAACATTATATCAATTCAACTACTTCACATATATTTTCATACTGATATAAATTATGAGGGCATATTCCATGCATATGCACTTACTTTACAAATACTTGAGTACATATTCATACCCACTTGAGTGAATATGCATTTGAATGTATATTTATAGGTTTCCACACATAGATACATACATAAATTAGATATAGAGGTTTTCAGGTTCAACATAGAAATCCATATCATTTTATATCAGTTGTTATAGATACAAGGGGCATGATACTAGTTCAGACACATATGCACGCTTTCATATTCATGAATCATAGTATTGGTTCATAAAAATAAATATTATATGTTACATCCCATCTTATCCCTATTTAATATCACTTATTTTAAATAAATAGTTAGACTATTAGTTAATGTCAGATATTCAACTAGGTATTGTTGTGATTGTTTTATTTTGATTATTGTACTATTCACTCTGAATCTTTATTTTCAAAATATTTAATCATTAGGAAGTATATGGTTAATGATTAAATTTTAGTCATTCTTATTTTTATATTGTATTACCACATATAACATTTATATTATAGTAGTATTTATCTTAAGTTAATTATTTCAGTTATATTGATATATATGATATGATGAACTAAATACTTATCTCCCTATTTGAGGATCATTTAGGGAAATTTCACCCTATAAATTGTCATTTTTTATGAATTTTATGTCACTTTTACCTATGTAGACTACTTGAAACTTTCATAGTCTGTGTCTCTAACTACGTGCATGATTTGTATCCTTCAAATCCTACTTGCATAATCAAATGATCATGTCTTTTTCCTCATTTATCTTTGTTATGAAGTTATAAACCAGGTGCTTATATATTATGGTATTAGTATGGGCCATAATGTGATTAATATAATAACTATCCTTGTTAGTAGGACACATATTTTAATGTAATTCTTCAAATCACTATATGTGGTGAACATATCATGGTCATGATTTTAATTTAACACCTTTAATGAGTCAAAATGATTGATGATAATAAAAAAGAGAAAGGAGGGAGTAATTAGGTATTTATATTCATGTAAGTTATCAAATGGAGCTTGAGTTGGAGGCATAAATGTTTTATTGTCACTTAGAGTGAAAACATAGATGATAGTCTTAGAGGTTGAGTTTTTAGGACATTTCTGGGGGTACAAATAATAGTAATACATGTGGATATGGTGGTATAATGTCGAATAAAAATTGGATTTTATTTCTTATTAAATCTAAGTTTATGAGTGATAACAAAAATTCAAATATGGAGAAGAAACACAGAGAGAAAAATGGAGGATGATGGAGGAGAAAGGTGTAAGGAAAGGTTTTGTGACACAACATTTTCAAATAAAATATTTATGGATTCAATTCCAAAAAATTAACCAAATTTTAGATAATAACATGAAATATTTTGATTTTTAAATGGTTAATCTCTGTACGGAAAATTGAGGAAATATAAATTTTGTAAATGATTTAAAAATCCCCAATGACTATATGATACCTATTATGTTCATAGTGCTTGATATTATGTCTTGGGATTTTTAGCTAGTATGTTTGTGATATATACACTATTTAGTGACTTATTTCCTTTAAAATAATTAAATGTTAAAATGAAATAAATGGTTGTAATACATTGGATGGTATGGTTGTTTGATACCATAAATGGTTGTAAAATGTTGAAATGGTATGGTTATAACATGTTTATTTGAAACCCTGAATGGTTTTAGCTTGATGGATGTTTTTATTTGTCTTGAATAAATATATATTATTAATATTATTTTTCATTAACACAAATATAATACACATTATTGTGGTTTTATTACAATTACTTATATGGAAATAAGGTTATTTTTATAATAAAATTGTCGTATGAGTTGGATAGTTTATTTTAAAAATAATATAATATATAGTTTTTGTTATGATAAAAATAACTAAATAATAGTATTGGTACTTCATATAGATATACATGGTACATTGATATTATATTTCCATAATAGAGCCTTCACATGTGGCAATTTTCATAGATTGATTTTTTATAGCATATCATCAAGGATTTGGCCCTAAACAATGGTAGTACATTATTTTTACCCTAAATGGTTGAAGTTTATTATGGTGGCTAACCTTAGCAAGTTTGTAGTAATTTTTTATTGATTTATTTTTAAAAATTTTATTTCTTAGATAAAGGAATTTAGATAAGTCACTATAGTATACTGGATTTTATAAAAACTATATGGTTATAGCATACTTGATTTGGAATTGATAAACAATACAATTGTAACTTACATTGTTTTGGTAAATTTTTCATTGAAAATTTATATGGTTGAAGAAATATATAAATATTAAGTTTATTTTTATTGGTTCAAATTGATATAATTGATATATGTTATTGAAATGGATTTAGGAGACCATTTTATCCTTATAATCTTATGGTTGAGAGTACTCTTAAGTTTATTTTTATTAGTTCAAGTTGAAATGTTTGATCTATGTTATTGAAATGGATTTATGAGATCATTTTATCCTTTGTGGGTGTGAGTTCAATCATACCCATAAGCTTATAAGGGTAACATCGTATTTAAAATTGAACCTTTCTATTTATCTACTAGGTTTATTATACAATCCATGAATTCATAATGAAATATGGCCTCTGACCAAATTATAAACTTTGTGTTATTATCATTACTACAAGATTTTAATTTAGTTTCTAGATAGATTGAAATGTATATTTATTAATAGGATACATAGACATATAGGTTATGGTGAAACACTTTTTCAAATGAATGTAACACAAACAAAACTTGAACCAAATGGTTGTATTTGAAGTATAAATCTTAGTGTCTTTTCAAATTGGATTTACCATTTGATTTTAGTGATATACACATCTTTATTTTTTTATAAATAGACATATAACTAATTTTACTAGATAAACACAGTATATCCACATTAATCCTATTAAATATGTATTCTTACATTGGATGATTGTAGTTGTACCTTATCATGTATGATTATGTATGATTGAATTATAGATATGTTACATGGAATGGATGAATACATTAAACCAAGATTGTGATTCTTTCATTATTATGTGAAAGAATACAATATAGCATTCTATAAGTACTGTCTTTATGAAAACTATTTTGTGTCATTTTACTATGAATAATTTATGGTTATGATTAATACTAAGAATGATTATCATTATTGTCAAGGGATGATGAGTGATAGGAATTAATAATTTTTATAATTCAATCATCATGTGTTAAAAATAAAGGTAATGATGATTGCATGTTATACAAAAAATTAAGTTTGATGTGGACTATGACTTAAATTTTTGAAATCTTAAAAATATATTAAATTTACTTATCCAAAGTAATTTTATAGATATATACATTACCTACCCATCATAATTTATATTTTGTGTGTTTGATTGAGGTCATATGAAATAAAATCATAACTAGGGTCTATATTATTCATTGAATGTAATTGTGATTGTAATTTCACATGTGTTCTCAGATGGTTTTTGATGATCGCATTGTCATTATTTTCCTATTCATGAAGGGAAAAACCACTCCTAATGGGGAGGTGTGTGGGATACCATCAGTCTATGATTGGATGGAAAGTTCCCATATGATTCTCTCCCTCTCTAAAGTTGAATATAAACCAACTCTGATGCATAATCATGGCTACTACACTACTTTTCAAGAGTTGATTCATTAATAATCTAATATACTATTTTAAATTTGTATTATTTTACAAAATAGATTATTACAGTATTGAGGATGTTGTAATACTTATATGATCATTATATAATATGCTATAATTATTAGTTGTGTTATATATGATGTTTAAAAAACATTAGCATATTTATGTATTTATTATTTATCATGTTGTAATTTTAGGTGAGATTATATTTTTTTCCATATATTATTACACCATTGGACATTTTATAATTATAAGTATTGTTATATTTATTAAAATTATGGTAAGATAAAGGAATTTACCATGTATTATGACAATTTAGTTTATTAGATGATTTTAGCATAGAGTTAGTAGAATTATATGTGAATATGGTGTAAATTATAAATGATAACATTTATAAATATATTCAATAGTTGAATTGAATATGGTGTGTGTGTGTGTGTGTGTGTGTGTGTGTGTGTGTGTGTGTGTGTGTGTGTGTGTGTGTGTGCATGAATGTGACTGTGTATGTAAAAACCTAGTTAAACGATAGTGATTTGAAACAATATGATAATCTACAACTGTAATTATTTTAAATGAGAATGATATTGATTCATGAAAATTTACACATTTTTTAGTGAGAACTATTGTTGTTTTTTATTTGTAAATCACTTTTCAATCTAAATCTAGTAGTGATCATCTTAGAATCTACAAATCTATCTACATTGGTTGATTCATATTTTTATGTGTAATATATGTTTATGTTTTGTTATTCTCAATGACCATGGAATTACTTATTGAAAACCCATCATGTGGTTCCCATTATTTATCAAATGCAATTTAGTTTTTGGGTTATTACAACACATACTTATCCCCACTATTATGAGGGTTTGGCATGTTGTCTTCACCACCCAAGGGATTTAATAGTTACACAAAATAGGGTTTTTATAACCCTCAATTTATCCATGCTTAAAAATTAAGAACCACTATCCAATTTCTTGAATCAAAAGAAACTTTCTCCAATTATTAAAAAAAAACCATCATCTCCAATAAGTTGCAAGAGAAACATGGATTTTAGTAATGCACAAGGGCACTCCTTCCTTCCTATTTAATTTAAAATTTCATGTTCAGATTTAAAAATTAAATTAATGGACATTGACTACTATTTTCTTGTTGCATGTTTTAATTTTGAGTGATTTCCATAATTTCAAATTCCTACCAAAGATAAAGTGTTTTGTACACACTCAAGTATAATATTTCCTCTTATTCTATAAATTTCATTAGTAACATAAAATTGGGGAATTTTTTGATACTAAAATATGGTACCAATTACTTCAAAATGACAATCTTAGCATACATTTTAAAACACATGACTTGAGCACACAAATATGGTCCTAACCCACCACTCTCTCACTTGTATTCTACCATATTAGTATAATCCTCTCAATTTACTATCAAACAACTTGAACCTTGTAGTTTGCACAAAAAAAATGATTATCACATACATACATACCCATATAATCATTTTAATCCTCATATGCATGAGAACATATTATTAGACTTGGTTAGTATTTGTGGATAAAAATCCATGGTTTTTTTTTTTTTTTTTGAGTAGTTCTCTCCTAGATTCAGGATCATTCGGTAGTTAGCAGTTCTTTAGAACCTTTCAATAGCTCCCATTTTGGCCCCTTTTTCCTTTGGAAACCCTCCCCTTTTTAAATTTTTCCTAAGTACCATCATCTATTTACATCTTCCATGTGGTGTCCCAATGCCTATCCATCTTGAGGAGACTTTTGACTCACTTCAGTGGAGTGTTATCTCAACACATGGTATTCCCATGCCTAATATTTCCATATAAATCCTTTGTCCTTCCTAAGAAATACTAGCTTAACACGTGTCATCCCCATGCTTTCCTAGGGGCAATGTTGGTTTGCCAAAACTTAAAGTAGTGTCATTGGGTGAAGGTGTGGGCCCTTCCTTTCAAGTAAATCTTTTGAAACACATTAAGCTTAGATTAAAGTGTAACCTATTGATTTTTAGGAGGAACTAAGGTCATGGAATACAACATAGGTAGGATAGTTCTTGAGGTATACACATCACACCACTTCACTTTTCCTAAGTGTAATGGCTATAACAGAATGATATAGTTTCACCATATTTGGGATCTAGAGGCTAATTTCACTCATTAGCTCAAAACCCTTGTTTCAATTGTAACAACGTCATCATGGGCATGAGTGCTAGAATCTCCATATGTTTCTCTCTTTAGGTAGCCTCCTTTCCTATTTATTTAGATCTCATCCCTTTGGATAGGGGTTGGTTATCATATCTATATTTTTTTAATTTTATGAGCAACCATTATAATAGATTAGATATAGTAGTAGTTAAAATTTGTATATTCTACAACCTTAGTGGGTGCACCTCATGGATGTGATTAAATTCTTTGTATGTGTCCCTCGTGGCCTTCTATATTATGTTCTCCATCTACAATGAAGAGGATGTGGTGTTCTATATGATTTGGAGTGAAAATTTATCTCTACTTATTGTTTCTATTCTTTTGCTTTTATAGTTTCAATCTTTGTTTGCATAATAGATTGTAGTTCATGATTTATGATCCCTTATGGTCTATGATGTTTTAGGATCTAATCTATTTTATGTAATCATAGGTTAATGTTTCAAATATTTTGATGCATCACCTTAGATTAGATTTACTTTCATGTTATCTATTTTTTTCTCTTCTAAACATTTTCACCCCAAAAATTGAACGAAGAGTCAGCTTCTAAAATATTAGAGGTTGATTTACAGACCACATTCGATCCCACATGTATAAATATTCCCATATATGGTTTTTTATCTTGAAGCAAAATTTTTAGGTGTCAATAGTTTAATCTATTCTAGCATGCTTAGTGGGACCCCTACTAGTCTTAATGACTATAAATGCAATTTTATGAGCCACAAGCCTATGACAAGGTCATAAAATATGAATAGTTTGAATTTAATAACACCACATTTTGGAAACACCATTCACTAAAGAGCCTTAAGGTATAACACTTCACAACAATAATATAAAATGTTATATCTAGGCCCACCAAAAAACTTTGTGTCATTGGATAGTAGTATCCCACTTTTTCTTCTAACACTATCAATCGTATGGGACCCCATCCCTAAAAATGCTTTGAAGATACTCCCCAAGTTTTTAGGAGAAGATTTTAATATAGTCACCAAAGATCTCCAACATTTGGAAAATGTGTTCACTATTCACTATGTCAACACATATAATGTAGCCTTAAGGTTACTAGCAGCCTCTTTCAAGGGGTGACCTCTTGATTAGTATCGATCCTTGTCAGCCAACTCAATCAGAACCTAAGATAACCTGGGAGATAATTTTTTTGAATGTTTCAATGAGAAGGTGGATTGATCATCCCTCTTATAGCCATTGATAAACATCAAAATGGCCCCATTAGAGGCCATGGTTTATTTTAACACCAAGTTTGAAAAAACTAGCAAAGGATCATGCTAGTAACTCGACCACCCATGACCATAGACATCATTTTTTACATCAAAGCCCTCAATTTGGACATTTTAGTCATGATTCAATAACTTAGAAGGCATACATTGTTTGACACATATGACATCATAGTAAGGGTATATAACAACCTAATCGATGTGGGAAGGCTTCCCCCTGACCGTTGATGTTGATGTTCCCTGAAATGTCCATAACTCTAAAAAAAGAGGTCTCAAGCACTTAAATAACCCCACCTCCTTTTATCTATGTGTACCTTCTCACTTAATAATTCACATCTATTGTACCTTAACTAGTGGTAGAGATGATTGATATGAAAAGTATTCTATGAAATTTTTCTAATGAGATAATCTATCTCAAAATATAACAAGCTATGCCTTTGAAGCCTTCTTTCAATAGCCACCAAGAAAGGAGACTTTCTTACCAACAAAATCAATACCAAGAGAGGTAAATGCCAAAATACCAAGCACCAAATCACCAAGATAAAAACCATTAGTCATCAAATCATTAGATGTAACCCATGAATCAAATAGTTTTGGTTCTAGATCCTTTACACATGGTGTCAACAAATACAAGCAAAGAGCTAGTGGCTGGTTAGAATAACTTGGCTGATGATTCTAAATCATGGTGTTTTCCTTGAAATTATACCCATGGGAAATGAAATTGTCTAAGGGGAATCCTATAGCAAAACGTTCTGAGTAATGGTGATAAGGTAATTAACCTAATTTGGCCTATGCATAACAATCTCTAGGGATTGAGGATGTAGTCTTGATTGCACATATGCAATGGATGTCCCTAAAGAAATAAGAATAAATATCCCTAGAATTCACATTATTCTCTTGGGTATAGGGTGAAAACATGGTCTATGTGAACAAGGTCCCTATATATATAACCCTATAAATATAATAAAATTACTACACTCATTCAAAGAAAATACTAGTTAAAAGCCTTGATTCTTCTGCAAGGCCCAAATTAACTTTCAAAAAGACTCTAACACCACAACCTTCACCCATATTCTACCCAAGTTAGATAAAGGAAATGCAAATCAAGGCAAAATATCCTAAGGTCCCACCTCTAAGTTCATACAAAGTTGTAGAGTAGTTGAAGAAGGTTTCAGCCAATATTTCCCTCTGGGATGTTTTATCTATCCTAGAACATAAGACTCTAATAATGGAAGTATTAGAGGATAAGGAGGAACCCATGCAAATAAAACCAATTGTATATCCTATGAAGATGAAAGGTAAATAATCTAGCATGAATACACAAACTTAGATATCCTCTACATTTGTCAATACCAAGGAATGGGTAAGCAAAACAAAACCTACCCCATTCTTTTTAAAATTGATTATGGGAAAGAAATTATTTCATAATTTCATGATAGATTCAGGTGCAAGCACAACAGTCATACCCAAATAGATATTTGATGCACTACAATTAAGGTATGAACCCTTGAACAAAGGGGTGATGTAGCTAGATAGGAAGAAGGTCTAAACCCTAGGGATCATCCAAAGTCTTACTCTTTATGGTAATAAACATTTTATTAGTGTTCAAGCTATGTCTATCAAGAGATTTTACCACCAAAAATGATGGATAACTATCATTATATTGGTCTCATTTGATTCTAAATACTAATTATGGTTCAAAATTGAAGGTGTTGTCTAAACCAATTCACATAAAACACATATTGGATGAACTAATGGTGAAATTCAAAGAAACACACACCTCATTCTCAAATATGAAGACATACTACATAAATATGCTTGAAGAAGAAAAGGTAGTGGATGACAAAAGCCTTGAAGAGGAGGCCCTTGTCAATGAGTTCATTGAGAATGATCCATTTGAAAACTTTGATGCCATGGTCTTCAAAACCTACATGATCCATGATGAATACCAAGCCATTCTAAATATCTTAAATGATGAAATAAATAAGAATGAAAGGCTCAAGGATGAGTTCAAAATCTAGACTCTACATTTTGATGGTGTGAAGTGTAAGACTAGCTCTAGAGCTGGAATTAATCTAACATCTCCTTACAAAAAATAAACCCTTTAGTCTTAATTTTAGTTTACATGTACTAATAATGAGGACAAATATGAGGCTCTATTCCATGTCCTCATCCTTATCGAGTGAATGAGCATCAAACAATTGAAGGTATTCAGTGATTCCAAATTATTAGTGAGGTAAGTAAGAGCGGTAGTGGTTGTAAAGAATGTGCATATTAGGTTTTATCACCATCACATATGGGACCTAATTGAAACTTTTAAAACATTCAACATTTAAATCTTTTCAAGAAATGAGAATGTGAAGGCCAATAGGATGGCAATAATTAGCTCCCAATTTGACCCAATAATGGATTTATTTACCAACAAATAAGTTTTTTGAGTAATCATTAGGCCATCTCTCATAGACAATGACCAAAACTGATAGGTATTCAAAATTGATGCTTAGATTTTAATTTTCCTCTAGAAAGCATTTGATTTTTTAAAACAACTACAAGTAAAAATTGAGGAGGCCTATGTGGACCAAATCTTATAGTTGAAGACCAACAAGATTTTGAAGGGTCTCATCACCCTAAAAAATATTTTTGACTATGATGAAGCAATTAATCAAAAATACAAGTTTATTATAGATAAGGGTGATTTCTACAAGATCAACATTAGGGGTAGAAGAAAGTAAAATATTGGAAAATAATTTCCCCAAAAGGACAAGGATTGGTTAGTCTCTTTCTATGATAAATATTAAGTGGTTGTATAGACTTATGATGAATTGAGTGGATATGACTGCAAGATTATTCAACACACCATATATTTGGTGGAAATGGCCAAGCCAATCTAGTAGAAATAATAAATGGTTAAACTAAATATTGAGTCCATGATGGCCTAGGAGCTAAGGAAACTAATTAACTGAAAGATCATATACCCAATCAAACATTCAACTTGTGTTTTCAATATAGTTCCTATGTGGAAGAAAAGTAGAGCAATCCAAATGTGTGTAGATTTCTGTGATTTGAATAAGGTGTCCCTTATAAAACATTACCCCTCCCTTCTATGGAGAAATTCTCTAGATGGTAATAGGTGCAAAGATGTTTTCCATACTAGCTGGATTCCCTAGGTATAATTAGATATGGGTGAATGAAGAAGATCAACACAAAATCACCTTCACCATAAAATGGGGAACCTTTGTATATGCAAAGATGCCTTTCAGCCTTTCCAATGCTGGTGCAACATTCCAACGAGTGATAGATGTAACATTGAAGAGGATAATTAATGAAATCATCCTCATCTACCTATATGACTTCACTGTATTTTCTAAGAAGGAGATCACTTCAACCATCTATGGAAGGTCTTCCAAAAATGCCAAGAATTTAGGGTGTCTTTAAACCCCAAGAAATGTGTCTTTGAAGTCCCTCAAGGAAAGATACTTAAATATGTGGTATCTAAGGATGGGATCTCTATTGATCCAAAGAGGATAAAATCCATCCAAAACTTAGCTTTGATAGTAAACAAGAAAGGGTTCTAATCTTTCCTTGAGAAGATTAGTTTCATTAGTAGGTTTATATCTGATTTCACTAGATTGGTTAGACCACTCAATTTAATGCTAAAAAAAGACCAAACCTTCAAATGGATTCTAAAATTAAGAATATCTCTTGAATAAATCAAAGTCACAATATCTATCATGCCTATGCTTGTTAACCTTGACTTTTCTAGGGATTGCATTATGTACATATATGGGAGTGAGCACAGCCTCACAACTATATTAACTTAAAAGAAAGAAGAGGGAAGGAATTAACACCTGATCACATGCTACTCCATAACATTACATGGGTATGAATCTAATACAACTTCATTGAGAGACAAGCCTTTGCCATCATTAAAGTCCTTAAGAATTTTAGTAACCTTGTGGCGGGCAACAAAATAATGGTCTACATAATATAATCTGGCATCTATGATTACATCATGGAAGGATAAATTATAGAGAAAAGGGCCAATTAGATCACCAAGATCCTAGAATATGACATAAAAGTTAGGTTGACAAAGGTAATCAAAGGGAGAGGAATCTATGATTATCTATCTCAATACATAGATGTCTTGAAAGAGGATCAAAACATGTTAAAAGTAGCCCTGGTGAACCAATTTGAAGCTAACAAGTCTTGGGTGACCAATAAAGTCTAATTTATGTAGACTATTTGGTATCCTAATGGGTTTTTCACGTATAAAAGGCACTTATACAAGCTGCAAGGGTCTAGCTACACACTAGCTCAAGGGATCCTATTGAAGAGAAATTTTGATGGAGATCTCATCTGATATGTTAATAATCCCCAAGTAGAGAAAAATATCCAAGACATGCACTTCACTCCACTAGGTGGCCATTTCTCAACTAAGAACACTACACCAAAAAACATGTACATAGGGTACTATTGACCAATCATGTTTTTGGACTACCACCAAGTGGTCAAAAAGTGTCAAAATGCCAATTTTTTGTAGGAAAGAGGAAAAAATTTACCATGCCTCTAAACCTGATTGTGATCAATGAACCATTCACATAGTGGGGCCTAAACTTCATTAGGGTGATCAATCCAATATCTAGTGCTAGTCGTAAATGGATACTAACAACCACTGATTACTTCACTAGGTGGGATTTTCCAAATTCCATTATAAGAGATTAAGGTTCTAGAGAGCGAGAAAATTTTGGACAGAGAATTGGATTTTATAGAGAAAAAAGGGCCTATGACAAATTTAATAAATAGCCATGGACTCAATGAAAATATCTTCTTAAAGAATTTATCAAAGCAAGGAAACTTAAAATTTGTTAATAGAACAAGAAAATCTTACAGATCTTGAAAATAGAAACTAGGCTCTGATACCAATATTTTTCATGGCAGTAGATGCTCCTTTATCCACTTTCTTTTGTAAAACCATGGATCAAATCTGTTGAACTCACTTTGAGTTATAATCTAAAGAAACCTTTCCAAATAAATTTGTTATCTTTATTACCCAAACCCAAGATTAGTTACATTTGTTCCCATGAAGATGTCAAATTTGTCCATTTTGGTCTTATTTGCATCCATATTAATCTATTGATCCCTAGAAATATTAAACCTTTTTTATATATAGCTCTGTGTGATAGATGCCAAGTTAGCTTTAAACACGCTTGTCAATTATCTAGCCTTGGTTTCCTAAATGATGAAGTTATTTGTTTTGAGTTTTGTCCTAACCTCTCTATCGTAGTCCATGATAAAGGTTGTAAATAAGTCGAGTATGGATCATTAGATTGTTGGGGTTTATTTACCTCATTATTTGGTTTAGATATGTTTGGTGAGTTTAAGTATGCTTCTATCAACATATCTATTGTGTATAGTATGACTAATACAAACCATCTAAAGATCTTTAAAAACCTACCTTATGCACACAAACTTAGTGCAACTGTCCAATTACAGAAAGGTCATGTTGAATATGTTGAAATACCTTCTAATTGGAAACATGATTGACTTAGAAATGTATTGCCAAAAATTAAATGCCAAGCGATTGTGCATAAGATTGATGGCAAGACCATTAATATTCTTCCAAGATCTCTTTTTGTTAATTCTTCTATTTTTTCTCCTAACAGACCTTCTTCTTCTTCTTACAGATGAACTATAAAGATAGTTCATATTATTATTGATGATGAAGAGATCAATGAAGGACCTGATCCAAAATATCAGTTACCTTGTACTATAATAAATCTTCTAAGAGAATATAATCAAGAACTTTATACAGATAATAAGGTCAATATGTATAAAGGTGGATGACGGCCACCTCATAAAGGAATGTACAAGTAGCCGGAAGGACTTGTATAGTACTTTTCTATAGAATTCCAAGGTGATACCAAACCTTTAAATGAATTCAAGCACTGGCATTATGTATCTAGGTTCAATTCACATCTCTCAGAAAATATTGATGACCTTTGTAAAGATGTTTTGTATATCAAACATAGTTTTAGATAAATTAAACATTCTTGAAGACAATACCAATAGTGTCTACCATAGGATTTCTAGTTCTATTATATAAATAAATAACCAATTTTTTTCCATTGATACTAAGCTTAAAGCTCTAGAAGATAGTTTAGATTGGTTAGTCAAACAAGATCAGGAAGCCTCTAATGAAGCATAATCCTCCTTTCTATCATTTAAGGTTGATTTTGGTTCAAACTTCAAACCTCAAAAAATAAATCATAATCCTATTTCTTCCTTCATGCAAAGGACACAAGTCCCATTACAGCCTTGGTACCTAAATATTGATGACACCCTGAATCCACTCAATGAAATTTCAGCTTGGTGTAATTCAATAAGAGTCATCACAGAAGCATCCCATTTAGATCCTCATGCTACCATAGTTTTTGCATCAAAATTCTTTTGGCGTATTGTAACCCTATGGTGGGATTCTATAACACAGTAAGAGTAGAACTAATGGGTCCATAACCAACCAGATCCTTTAGCAACATTATTTCATTTATTGATTAATGAGTTTGCCCCTTTAGTTGGTAATCAGGAACTGGAATCAAATAAATGGTTGCTCAAAATGGAGCTATGTGATTTTAAATAGTTTGATGCCTTTGCCAAACAATTCTGTGAGTTAGTTTATTCTAGTAGAACTTTTAGTTCTACTGAGATCAAATTAAAATTCTTACATGCTCTCCCTTATAATCTCATAGATAATGTGATTACATACATTGATCTCAAAGCTCTAACAATTGAAGATCTCTCTCTCTCTCTCTCTCTCTCTCTCTCTCTCTCTCTCTCTCTCTCTCTCTCTCTCTCTCTCTCTCTCTCTCTCTCTCTCTCTCTCTCTCTCTCTCTCTCTCTCTCTCTCTCTCTAAGATACTATTAGTTTTGGTAAAAAACAAGCCATGTAATTAGTATTTGACACTAAAATAATTCAAAATCTCACAAATCATCAGGCATCCCAAATTTCTCATATTTTTCTTAAAACAACACCATTTGGTTATTGTCCATTTATACAGCCTCGTAAGCCAAAAAGTAGCACCACAATCATTTATATTTTAAGCACCACTCTTTTCTCCACAAACATTCTTAACCTCCTCGACATCACTTTCTCAAAAAGTGCACCTCTCCTCATCTACACTCCAAAATGCGTATTTTCTATATTTATCACAAACCTGGCCACATTGCTCCTCAATGTCACTGTAAAAACCCTGCAATCAAAGATGTTTTTACCTCCAATGCAGCTGTGTGGTGGGATATCATTGACATAGATGAATATCTTTACCTACAAGATGACATCTATGAACCAATTCTAGATTATCTTCTTGAATAAGACTTCGATGAAGATGATGACGCTCTCAAATCATTAGCCGATGATTTGGAGTAACCACTCTCAAACATGCAGTGACCATGGCATCACGATAATCCTAGTCTCCCTTTTGAAGCATATGGAAGATGGTCTAGACATCATGATGAAGTACCATAATGAGATACCAGGCCTAAAATCAAAGGAAGTCAAAGAGGATGAAGTAACTCTAGAGGAAGATAGCCGTTCATGCCAAGGATGCCACCTTCCATGCAAAGGCCTTCTAATCCACCTTTGTAATTTCAGAGCTCTTTCAAGCCTAGTGATTCATGGATCAAGAATAAATTCACTAGAAAAGAGCCTCTAAAGGAAATCCATTCACCACAAATTAAACCATAATGGGATGTACTTCTACCTACAAAAAATAGTGAAAAAGATGAAGTAGATAATGCTTTCTATTCAAATCAAGACTATTACCCAGACAAAGGTGAATGCAGCAATTTCTAAGAAGAAGAAGTAGATGAAGAAGAAAAAGAAGTCTACCAAGAACATGTATCAATGTCAGATCCATCAAGACAAAAAATGGTATGTACAAGTATCCCTCCTTTAGATATACCACAACTAGCCTATTTAACACAACTGATCAATGGAAAGTTTGCCCAGTTCATAACTATAGAAATAAATGGTAGAATGATAGATGCATAGATAGATACAAGTGTTTCTCTCTCATTTTCAAAATCACAAATCATCCATGATTGGAAGACTTTGGATGAAACACTAGCTTATAAGAGCCTGGATGTCCAAGGGAACAATTTTATTTGTAACATGTACAAACATCAATAATCCCTTAGGATCTAAGATAAAATCATCCATTGTGACTTTTTTTCTTTAAATAGAGTGCCTATAGATATTATTTTAGGTGGAGATTTCCTAGATAGATACTTACCCTATGGATCTACTACAAAAAGTGTAATGTTCACCATAGATAATGAAAGACTGAGGATTCCCTGACTTATCTATGTAACTGAGCAATTCCCAAGCTCTATGATCCAAATACCTAACATAGTAATTCCTGTTGAAATGCAAGCTATAGGAGAAAATATTAGATCCAGTATCTATTCTAACAACCCTCAGTAGTTTTGGTCAAAATCCATGCCCAAGATGGACATCAATCTCATCGAAGGAAAGCATATGAAAATAAGGAAGAAAATCCCAATACCAGCTCAGGATTACAATGATATGAAATCATAGATAAAATAATTAGAGGATAATGGCTTTATAGAAAGATCAACCTCCTCTTATTGTTGTTATGCCTTCATGGTCAATAAGCACTCAGAACAAAAAAGAGGAAAGAAAAGGATGGACATAAATTATATACCATTATATGCCATTACCTAGCATTTTCCATATCCTATACTAGATAAAAACTATGTATTGGAGAAAGTTGTAGCATGTAAATACTTCTCCCAGTTTGACTATAAATCCAACATTTATTAGATAAGGGTCAAAGAAGCTGATAGAGAAAAGAGAGCATTCAGCTACCCCTTCGGCCATTTCCAGTGGACTGTTATGCCATTTGGTTTTATGAATGCCCTTGCATTTTACCAAGCCCATATAGACAACATTTTTAAAGACACTTCCAATTTATTATGTGTATATATTGATGACATATTAATTTTTAGTAATTATCTAGCTGACCACTACTCCCATCTCACAAAAATTTTAGAGTTGATAGAAGCTGCAGGGATTGTCCTGTCAAACATGAAGATTCAATTTTGTAAAATAGTATGCAATTTTCTTGGAATGGTCATCTAAGATTCTAACCTACAAATCTAGCTTCATATTAAGGAAAAGGTTATCAATTTTATAGAAAATCTTGACAAACCAAAGCTTCAAGATTTTTTGGGATTATTAAATTATTTAAATAGCTTTTATCCTAACTCTGGTGAAGACAGTTTCATCCTCAAAGAACTTCTCCAAAAAAGGAAAGCTTTCCAATGAATGGACAAACATACAATTACTATTCAAAAAATAAAATCTAAAGTAAAGTCTCTTCTAGAACTTCATATCCCAAAATTAGATCAATTTTTTGTTTATACTAATGCCTCCAATATTGCATGGGGAGTACTTGTTTGTATATATAATAATGAAGAATTCACCTGTGAATTCTCTAGTGGATTCTTTAGTGTAGATGTTCTTAAGTGGATCTCTTCTGATAAAGAAATTTACGCTGTTAAAAAATGTCTAGAGAAGTTTATGTTAAAAAATTTTCATCTGCCACATTTTGTTGTAATAATTGAATGTACTAGATTTTTGACCTTTAGAGAAAAAGAACATGGTTAGAAAGATGGTCGCAGTAAATATATTAGATGGTAGGCTTTCTTTAATCAGTTTAACTTCTCTATCGAACACATAAAAGGCACTTACAATATTACAGTAGACTGGCTCAATAAGAATCTACTTGCAACCTTAGTGCATTAACCCAATCCTAGTTTTAACTTAACTAGAATTTATAATCAGGGATTTGCTTCAATGAACATCCCTATTTAAGAACAAATTCTTAGAGAAGGTTTGCATCCAAGATATACTTGGATTTCTTATGCAGTAGGCTAGGATCTACAAATGTCTTCATCATCCACCATTTAGGGAAATCATCATCAAAACACTAGTGTGATCATTATAGAAAGGCTAAATAATTAATTCTTATTCCACCATTTTTTTGAATTAATAAATCATCCTTTATGGACATGGCTGGTGAAAATAAGGTCCTCACATAATGAACACCTCTATAGGTGGATAGCTAGATATGGTCCTCACTGTATCCATGAAGAAGAGAACCATGAACAAGACACCATAGTACACACTATTATCTAAAGACAGCTATAACAGGAATCATATTTCTACATCAATCCCCATTGTCATGCATGTGAATCTAGACCCCAGCACTGGCATCTTTCCAGTACATTCTAGCTAAGGTATCTCTTTCAGTCGATAAGTGAAGATGACTTGCTCACTGAAGTGGAAGCAATGTTGGATCCACCAAGCTAGACATCCTCATCTAGCATGTCCAATAGTATATCACTATAGATTACTTTTGTGCTATAAAGCATGATGGGATAAACACCACCTTGGCAAAGATTACAGGCAGGACCTCCCAATTACTATAAATAAGACTCTTCTCTTTGTATAAATCATCAAAAACAATTCTAATCTTTAGAAATCTAGTAGCCTATTCAAGCGTATGCTCTTCTCTTGCCCTCTTGAAGGAACCTGAGAATAATAAACTTGATAGTCTATAAAAAGAGTGTAAAAGATTTGAATTATAATAGTGAAGCCATAGCCATTTGGCCCCTACCTACTATCGTAGGTTTCTTACAAAAGAAAGTGGATAAAGGAGCATCTACTGATGTGAAAAAGATTAGTATTAGAGCCCAATTTCTTTATCATTTCAGTAAACACTCTGTTATCCACTTTCTTTTGTAAGAAACCTATGACAGTAGGTAGGGGCTGAATGGCTACAACTTCACTATTATAATTCAAATCTATTACACTCTTTCTATAGACTATCTAGTTCTTGATTCTCAAGTTTCTTCATTAGGGAAAGAGAAGAGCATACGCTTGAATAGGCTACTAGATTTCTAAAACATAGAAATTTTTTTGATGAGCTTGATGTCCATCTCGAGCATGGATTTTTACCAAAACTGCTAAGGGTTGTCAGAACAGATAATGGTTATAATATTTTCTCCTATAGCATGGATTTCAATAGGAATTACTATGTCAGGTATTTGGGTCATAGAGCTTGGGAATTTCTCAGTTGCATAGATAAGTCAGGGAATCCTTAGTCTTTCATTATCTATGGTGAACATGACACTTTTTGTAGTAGATCCATAGGGTGAGTATCTATCTATGAAAGCTCCACCTAAAATAATATCTATAGGCATTCTATTTCAAGCAGAAAAGTCACAATAGAAGATTTTATCTTGGATCCTAAGGGAACACTGATGTTTATAAATGTTATAGATAAAATTGTTCCCTTGGATATCTAGGCTCTTATAAGCTAGTGTTTCATCCAAAGTCTTCTAATCATCGATTATTTGTGATTTTGAAAATGAGAGAAAAACACTTGTATCTATCTATGCATCTGCTAGTCTGCCATTTATTTTTATAGATATTAACGAGGCAAAATTTCCATTGATCAATTGCATTAAATAGGCTGGTTGTGGTATCTCTAAAGGAGGGATACTTGTAAATACCAGTTTTTGTCTTGATGGATCTAGCACTAATACGTGCTCTTGGTAGACTTCTTCTTCTTCATATGCTTCTTCTTCTTGGAAATTACTTTATTCACCTTTGTCTGGGCAATAGTCTTGATCTAAATAGAAAGCATCATCTACTTCATCTTTTTCACTATTTTCTACATGTAGAAGTACATCCCATTGTGGTTTGATATGTGGTGAATGGATTTTCTTTGGAGGATCTCTGCTACTAAATTTATTCTTCATCCATGAGTCACTAGGCTTGAAAGAGCTCTAAAATTGCAAAGGTGGATTAGAAGGCCTTTACATGGAAGGCAGCATCCTCAGCATGAAAGGTTGTCTTCCTCTAGAGTTACTTCATCCTCTTTGACTTCCTCTAGTTCTGAGCCTGGTATCTCATTCTCATACTTCATCATTATGTCTGGACCATCTTCCATATGATTCAAAATGGTGACTGTAATTATCATGATGCCATGGTCATTGCATGTTTGAGAGTGGTTGCTCCAAATAATTAGCTAATGATTTAAGAACATCAACATCTTCCTCAAAGTCTTCTTTGAGAAGATCATCTAGAATTGGCTCATATATGTCATCCTATAGATAAATATCTTTGTCTGTGTCAATGATATCCCACCATATAACTACATTGGAGGTAAAAATAGCTTTGATAGCAAGGTTTTTGCAGTGACATTAAGGAGTAATGTGGCTAGGTTTGTGACAACGATAGCAAATAGGCAATTTGGAGTGTAGACAAGGAGAGGTATACTTTTTGATAAATTGATGTGGAGGAGTATAATAATATTTGTGGGGAAAAGAGCGGCACTTGAAAGATAAATTCTTGCAGAAATGTGTTTATTGCTTGCGAGGCTGTACAAATGGGTGACAACTAAATGGTGTTGTTTCAAGAAAAACAAGAGCGATCTCAGATACTTGATCCTTTATGAGATTTCGAATTGTTTTAGTGTCATATACTAATTACATGGCCTATTGTTTAGAAAAATCAATAGTATCTGAGAGAGAGAGAGAGAGAGAGAGATCTTCAATTGTTAGACCTTTGAGATCAATATATGCAATCACTTTATCTATGATATTATAAGGGAGAGTATGTAAGAAGTTTAATTTGATCTTAGTAGAACTAAAACTTCTATTATCATAAGCTAACTCATAGAATTGTTTGGCAAAGGAATCAAACTTTTTTAAATCACATTGCTCCATTTTGAGCAACCACTTCTTTGATTCCAATTCCTGATTACCAACTAGAGGGGCAAACTCATTAATCAATAAATGAAATAATATTACTAAAGGATCTGGCTAGTTATCGACCCTTTGGCTCTACTCTCACTCTATCATAGAATCCCACCATAGGGTTACAATACCCCGAAAGAATTTTGATGCAAATATTATGGTAGCAGGAGGATCTAAATGGGTTGTTATTGTGATGACTCTCATTGAATTACACTAGGCTGAAATTTCATTGAGTGGATTTAAGGTGTCATCAATATTTAGGTACCAAGGCTATAATGAGACCTGTGTCCTTTGCATGAATGAAGAACTAGGATTTTGATTTCTTTTTTGAGGTTTTAAGTTTGAACCAAAATCAACCTTATAGGATAGAAAAGAGGATTGTGATTCGTTAGAGGCTTCCTGATCCTATTTGACTAGCCAGTCTAAAATATATTCTAAAGATTTAAGCTTAGTATCAATGGAAGACAATTGGTTATTTATTTCTATAGTAGAACTAGAAATCTTATGGCAGACACTATTGGTATTGTCTTCAAGAATGTTTAATTTATCTAAACTATGTCTGATATACAAAACATCTTTACAAAAGTCGTCAAAAATTTTTGAGAGATGTGAATTGAACCTGGATACATAATTTCGATGCTTAAATTCATTTGAAGGTTCAGTATCACCTTGGAATGCCACAAAAAATCAGTATACAAGTCCTTATGGTTGTTTGTACATTCCTTTATGAGGTGGCCATCATCCACCGTTATACAGATTGATCGTATTATCTATATAAAATTCTAGATCATCTTCTCTTGGAAGATTCATTAAAGTACAAGGTAACTGATCTTTTGGATTAGGTCCTTGGTTGATCTCTTCATCATTTAGGCAACTAAGGCTAGATAATTGACAAGCATGTTTAAATCTGACTTAGAATCTATCACATAGAGCTAAATATATAACAGGTTTAATATTTTTAGGGATCAATGGAGTAATATGGATGCGGATAAGACCAAAATAGGCAAATTTGACATCTTCATGGGAATGGATGTAACTAATCTTGGGATTAGGTAATAAAGATTAAAAAAAATGTTTGGAAAGGTTTCTTTGGCTTATAACTTAGAATGAGTTCAACTGATTTGATCCATGGTTTTAAAAAAGACAAATAAGTAGATTTATAAGCAAACTTAGATTTTAGAAGTTCAAATTTCTTATATATTTGAGAAGCCTTAATAGCTAGAGGTTTATACAGACTATTTACAGACTATTTTCTTTCCCAAAGGTCTCTTCTATGACTTCAATTTCAAGATATTCTGAAATTTGTTCAAGAATAAATAGATATACTTCTTACATTCCTTCCATTTCAGATTCATTAAGGATCTCTACTATAGAAGACATTTGGGATTTTCCAAATTACAATAAAAGAGATTACGTTTTCAGAGAGCAAGAAAATTTTGGATAGAGAATTAGATTTGACAGAGAAAAAATGGTCTATGACAAATTTAATAAATAGCCAAGG
This sequence comes from Torreya grandis, assembly GCA_037957365.1. NCBI lineage: Eukaryota > Viridiplantae > Streptophyta > Pinopsida > Cupressales > Taxaceae > Torreya > Torreya grandis. Next base: position 184,888 of record JARHVA010009106.1, on the reverse strand, counting down.
ACTCGATGCAAATATCTTCTCAAAGAATTTATCAAAGCAAGGAAACTTAAAAGTCATGAATAGAATAAAAAAATCTTATAGATCTTGAAAATAGAAACTAGAATCTGATACCAATCTTATTCACGTCAGTAGACGCTCTTTAATCCACTTTCATCTTTTTCATGTTAGTAGACATTCCTTTATCCACTTTATTTTGTAAGAAACCTAGGATAGTAAGCAGGGGCCGAATGGCTTTGGCTTTACTATTAAAATGAAATCCACTACACTCTTCTTACAGACTATCATGTTTTTGATTCTCAAGTTCCTACAAGAGGGCAAGAGAAGAGCATATGCTTGAATAGGCTACTACATTTCTAAAGCTTAGAAAAAAATTTGATGATCGGTACAAAGAGAAGAGTCTTATTTATAGCAATTGGGAGGTCCTACCTAGAATATTTCCCAAGGCAGTGTCTATCCCATCATGCTTTACAACACAAAAGTAATCTACAGTGATATATAGTTAGACATGTTAGATGAGAACATATGGCTTGGTGGGTCCAACATTGCTTCTACTTCAATGAGCAAGTCATCTTCACTTATCAGCTAAAAGAGACACCTTATCTAGAATGTACTAGAAAGATTCTAGTGCTGGGGTCCAGCTTCACATGCATGACAATAGAGATTGATCTAGAAATATGATTCCCATTCTAGTTGTCTTTAGATAATAATGTGTACTATGGTGTCTTGTTCATGGTTCTCTTCTTCATGGATACAGTGAGGACCATATGTAGCTATCCACCTATAGAGGTGTTCATTATGTGAGGACCTTATTTTTACCATCCATGTCCATAAAGGATGCTTTATTAATTCAAAAAATTGGTGGAATAAGAATTCACTATTTAGCCTTTCTATAGTGATCACACTAGTGTTTTGATGATCATTTTCTTGAATGGTGGCTATTGAAGACATTTGTAGGTCCTAGCCTACTGCATAGGAAATCTAAGTATATCTTGGATGTAAACCTTCTATAAAAATTTGTTCTTGAACAAGGATGTTCATTGAAGCAAATCCTTGATTATAAATTTTGGTTAAGTAAAAACTAGAATTTGGTTGATGCATTAAGGTTGCAAATGGATTCCTACTGAGCCAGTGTACTGTAACATTATCAGTGCATTTTATGTGTTTGACAGAGAAGTTAAACTGATTAAGGAAATCCTACCATCTAATATACTTACCGTGACCATCTTTTCGACCAAGATCTTTTTCTCTAAAGGTCAAAAATCTAGTACAGTTGGTTTTTACAACAAAATGTGGAAGATGAAGAATTTTTAACATATACTTCTCTAGACATTTTTTTATAGCATAAATCTCTTTATCAGAAGAGATCCACTTAAGAACATCTACAATGAAGACTCCACTAGACAATTCACAAGTGAATTCTTCATTATTATATATACAAACAAGTACTCCTCCCCATGCAATATCAGAGGCATCGGTATAAACCAAAAATTGATCTGAGTTTGGGATATGAAGTTATTGAAGACACTTTACTTTAGATTTGATCTTTTGAATAACAATTGTATGTTCATCCTTCCATTGGAAAGCTTTCTTTTTCTAGAGAAGTTATTGGAGGATGAACCTGTCTTTACCAGAGTTAGAATAAAACCTATTTAAATAATTTAATAATCCCAAAAATGCTTGAAGCTTTGGTTTATCAAGATTTTCTAGAAAATCGATAACATTTTCCTTAATATGTGGCTAGATTTGTTGTTTTGAATCTTGGATGACCAATTCCAATAAAATTGCACCTATTTTGTAAACTTGAATCTTCGTATTTGACAGGACAATCCCTATAGCTTCTGCCAGCTCTAAAAATTTTGTGAGATGGAAGTAGTGGTCAATAAGAGAATTATTAAAATTTAATATATCATCAATATATACACACAAGAAATTTGAAGTGTCTTTATAAATGTTATTCATATGGGATTGGTAAAATGTGGGGGCATTCGTCAAACCAAGTGGCATAACAGTCCACTAAAAATTGCCGAAGGGGTAGCTAAATGTTGTCTTTTCTCTATTGACTTTTTTTACTCTTATCTAAGAAAAGTTGGATTTAACATCAAACTAGGAGAAGTATTTACATACTGTAACTTTCTCTAATAGATAGCTTTTATCTGGTATAGGATATGGAAAACACTAGGTAATGGTGTTTAATGGTCTATAATTTTTTACCATCCTTTTCTTTCCTCTTTTTTGTCCCGAGTGCTTATTGACCATGAAGGTGTAGAAACAATAAGAGGAGGTTGATCTTTCTATAAATCCATTAGCCTCTAATTCTTTTATCTGTTATTCCATATCATTATAATCCTAAGCTAGTATTGGGACTTTCTTCCCAATTTTCATATGCATTCCTTCAATGAGCTTGGTGTCCATCTCGGGCATAGATTTTGACCAAAATTGTTGAGGGTTGTCAGAATAGATAGTGGTTCTAATATTTTCTCTTATAGCTTAGATTTCAGGAAGAATTACTATGTCAGGGATTTAGGTCATAGAGCTTGGGAATTGCTTAGTTGCTTAGATAAGTTGGGGAATCCTCAGTCTTTCATTATCTATGGTGAACATGACACTTTTTTCTAGTAGATCCATAGGGTGAGTATCTATCTATGAAATTTCCACCTAAAATAATATCTATAAGCATTCTTTTTAAAGAAAAAAAATCACAATGGAAGATTTTATCTTGGATCCTAAGGGATTGTTGATGTTTATACATGTTACAGATAAAACTATTCCCTTGGACATTTAGGCTCTTATAAGCTAGTATTTCATCCAAAGTCTTCCAATCATGGATGATTTGTGATTTTGAATATAAGAGAGAAGCACCTATATATATATGTGTATCTACTAGTCTGCCATTTATTTCTATAGTTATGAACTAGGAAAATGTTCCATTGATCAGTTGTGTTAAATAGGTTGGTTGTGATATCTCTAAAGGAGTGATAATTGTACATACCATTTTTTGTCTTGATGGATCTGACACTAATATGTGTCCTTGGTAGACTTATTCTTCTTCATCTACTTCTTCTTCTTGGAAATTGTTGCATTCACCTTTGTCTGGGAAATAGTCTTGACCAGAATAGAAAGCATCATTTACTTCATCTTTTTAACTATTTTCTATAGGTAGAAGTACATCTCATTATGGTTTGATCTGTGGTGTATGGATTTCCTTTGGAGGCTCTTTGCTACTAAATTTATTATTGATCCACAAATCACTAGGCTTGAAAGAGATCTAAAATTGCAAAGGTGGATTAGAAGGCCTTTGCATGGAAGGCGACATCCTCGACATGAAGCACTATCTTCCTCTAGAGTTACTTTGTCCTCTTTGGCTTCCTCTAGTTTTGGGCCTGATGTCTCATTTTGGTACTTCATCATGATTTCTAGACCATCTTTCATATGCTTCAAAAGGAAAATTTGAATTATCATGATGCCATGGTCACTACATGTGTGAGAGTAGTTGCTCCAAATAATCGGCTAATGATTCGAGAGGGTTAGCATCTTCATTGAAGTCTTCTTCAAGAAGATCATCTAAAACTGGTTCATAGATGTCATCCTATAGGTAAATATCTTCATATGTATCAATGATATCCCACCACATGGCTGTGTTGGAGGTAAAAATATCTTTGACAGTAGGGTTTTTATAGTGACATTGAGGAAAAATATGTCCAAGTTTGTGATAAATATAGCAAATAGGTGTTTTGGAGTGTGGATGAGGAGTGGTGTACTTGTTGAGAAAGTAATGTGGAGGAGCATAAAAATTTTATGGGGAAAAGAGTGGCACTTGAAAGATAAATGCTTGCAACACTAATTTTGTTGCAGGGGAGGTTGTATAAATGGGCGATAGCTAAATGGTGTTATTTTGGAAAAAATAAGAGTGATCTAGGATGCCTGATAGCTTTTAAATTATTTTAGTGCTAGATACTAATTTCATGGCTTGTTGTTTATCAAAATCAATAGTATTTGAGAGAGAGAGAGAGAGAGATCTTCAATTGTTAGACCTTTGAGATCAATGTATGAAATCACTTTATCTATGAGATTATAAGGGAGAGCATGTAAGTATTTTAATTTGATCCTATTAGAACTAAAAGTTCCACTAGCATAAGCTGACTCATGGAATTGTTTGACAAAGGCATAAAACTATTTTAAATCACATAGTTCCATTTTGAGCAACCATTTCTTTGATTCCAGTTCCTGATTACCAACTAGAGGGGAAAAATCATTAATCAATAAATGAAATAATGTTGCTAAAGGATCTAGCTAGCTATGGACCCTTTGGTTTTTCTCTTGCTCTATCATAGAATCCTACCATAGGGTTATAATACCCCAAAAGAATTTTGATGCAAAGACTGTGGTACAAGGAGGATCTAAATGGGATGTTACTATGATGACTCTCATTAAATTACACCAAGCTAAAATTTCATTAAGTGGATTCAAGGTGTCATCAATATTTAGGTACCAAGGCTATAATGGGACCTATGTCCTTTGCATGAAGAAAGAACTAGGATTTTGATTTCTTTTTTGAGGTTTGAAGTTTGAACCAAACTCAAACTTATATGATAAAAAGAAGGATTTTTCTTTATTAGAGGTTTCCTGATCCTATTTGACTAGCCAGTCTAAACTATCTTCCAAAGCTTTAAGCTTAGTATCAATGGAAGACAATTAGTTATTTATTTCTGTAGTAGAACTAGAAATCCTATGGTAGACACTATTGGTATTGTCTTCAAGAATGTTTAATTTATCTAAACTATGTCTGATATACAAAACATCCTTACAAATGTCATTAGAATTTTTTGAGAGATTTGAATTAAACCTGGATACATAATTATGGTGCTTAATTCATTTGAAGGATTGGTATCACCTTGGAATGTTGTATAAAAGTACTATACAAGTCCTTTTGGTTGCTTGTACATTCCTTTATGAGGTGGCCATCGTCCACCTTTATACAAATTGATGTTATTATCCATATAAAATTCTAGATTATCTTCTCTTAGAAGATTCATTAAAGTACAAGGTAACTGATCTTTTGGATCGGGTCCTTGGTTGATCTCTTCATCATTCAGGCAACCAAGGCTAGATAATTGACAAGCATGTTTAAAGCTGACTTGGAATCTATCACATAGAGCTAAATATAAAATAGGTTAAATATTTCTAGTGATCAATGGAGTAATATGGATGTAGATAAGACCAAAATGGACAAATTTGACATCTTCATGGGAATGGATGTAACTAATCTCGGGTTCAGGTAATAAAGATTACAAATTTATTTGGAAAGGTTTCTTTGGCTTATAACTCAAAGTGAGTTCAACTAATTTTATCCATGGTTTTAAAAAAGATAAATAATTAGATTTATAAACAAACTTAGATTTTAGAATTTCAGATTTCTTATATATGTGAGAAGCCTTAATAGCCAAAGATTTATATAGACTATTTTCTTTTTCAAGGGTTTCTTCTGTGACTTCAATGTGAGGAAATTCTAGATGATGTTCAGGGATAAAAAGAGGTAATTCATACATTCCTTCCATTTTAGATTCATTAAGGATTTCTACTGCAGAAGACATTTGGGATTTTCCAAATTCCATTATAAAAGATTAAGATTCTAGAGAGCGAGAAAATTTTGGACAGAGAATTGGATTTTGCATAGAAAAAAGGGCTTATGACAAATTTAATAAACAACCAGGGACTTGATGAAAATATATTCTCAAATAATTTATCAAAGCTAGTAAACTTAAAACTCATGAATAAAATAAGAAAATCTTACAGATCTTGAAAATAGAAATTGGGCTTTGATATCAATCTTTTTCACATTAGTAGATGCTCATTTATCCACTTTATTTTGTAAGAAACATATGATAGTAGGTAGGGATTAGTTCATATATGTCATCCTATAGGTAAAGATCTTCATCTATGTCAACGATATCCCACCATGCGATTGTGTTGGGGGTAAAAACAATGTTGACAATAGGGTTTTTATATTGACATTGAGAAACAATGAGGCTAGGTTTGTGACAAATATAGCAAATAGGCATTTTGGAGTGTGGACAAGCAGAGGTGAACTTTTTGAGAAAGATATGTGGAGGAGCGTAAGAATTTTTTTATGGAAAATAACGGCACTTGAAATATAAATGCTTGTGACACTACTTTTATTGCTTATGAGGTTGTACAAATGGGCAACAACTAAATGGTGTTATTTCAGGAAAAATAGGAGCAATCTGGGATGCCTAATGCCTTGTGAGATTTTAAATTGTTTTAGTGTCAGATACTATTTACATGGCCTATTGTTTATAAAAATCAATAGTATCTGATAGAGAGAGATCTTCAATTATTAGACCTTTGAGATCAATGTATGCAATCACTTTATCTATGGCATTATAAGGGAGAGCATCTAAGAATTTTAATTTAATCTTAGTAGAACTAAAAGTTCTACTGGCATAAGATAACTCACATAATTGTTTGGCAAAGGCATCAAACTATTTTAAATCAAATAGCTCTATTTTGAGCACCATTTCTTTGATTCTAGTTCATGATTACCAACTAGAGGGGCAAACTCATTAATCAATAAATGAAATAATGTTGCTAAAGGATCTAGATGGTTCTAGACCCTTTGGTTCTACTCTTTCTCTATCATAGAATCCCACCATAGGGTTACAATACCCCAAAAGAATTTTGATGCAAAGATTATGGTAGCAGGAGGATCTAAATGGGATGATACTATGATGACTCTCATTGATTACACTAGACTGAAATTTCATTGAGTGGATTTAGGGTGTCATCAATATCTAGGTACCAAGGCTGTAATGGAGCCTATGTCCTTTACATGAAGGAAGAAATAGGATTCTAATTTCTTTTTTGAGGTTTGAATTTTGAACCAAAATCGACCTGATATGATAGAAAGTAGGATTGTGCTTTGTTAGAGGCTTCCTGATCCTATTTGACTAGCCAGTCAAAACTATCTTCTAAAGCTTTAAGCCTAGTATCAATGGAAGACAATTGGTTATTTATTTCTGTAGTAGAACTATAAATCCTATGGTAGACACTCTTGGTATTATCTTCAAGAATGTTTAATTTATCTAAACTATGTCTAATATACAAAACATCTTTACAAAGGTCATCAAAAAAATTTAAGAGATGTGAATTGAACCTGGATACATAATTTTGGTGCTTAAATTCATTTAAAGGTTTAGTATCACCTTGGAATGTTACAAAAAATTACTATACAAGTCCTTTTGGCTACTTGTACATTCCTTTATCAGGTGGCCATCATCCACCTTTATACAGATTAACCTTATTATCTATATAAAATTCTAGATTATCTTCTCTTCGAAGATTTTTATTAAAGTACAAGGTAACTGATCTTTTAGATCAGGTCCTTGATTAATCTCTTCATCATTTAGGTGACCATGGCTAGATAATTGACAAGCATATTTAAATCTAACTTGGCGTCTATCACACAGAGCTAAATATAAAATGCGTTTATTATTTCTAGGGATCAATGGATTAATATGGATATGGCTAAGACCAAAATGGACAAATTTGACATCTTCATGGGAATGGATGTAATTAATCTTAGGTTCAGGTAATAAAGATAACAAATTTGTTTGGAAAGGTTTCTTTGGATTATAACTTAGAGTGAGTTCAACTGATTTGATATGTGGTTTCATAAAAGACAAATAAGTAGATCTATAAACAAATTTAGATTTTAGAAGTTCAGATTTCTTATATACATGAGAAGCCTTAATAGCCAGAGGTTTATACAGGCTATTTTATTTCTCAAGGGTTTCTTCTATGACTTTAATGTTAGGATATTCTAAAGGTTATTTAGGGATAAAAAGAGGTAATTCATACATTCCTTCCATTTCAAATTCATTAAGGATCTCTACTATAGAAGACATTTGGGATTTTCCAAATTCCATTATAAGAGATTAAGATTTTGGAGAGCAAGAAAATTCTAGATAGAAAAATGGATTTTGCAGAGCAAAAAGGGCCTATGACAAATTTAATAAACAACTAGGGATTTGATGAAAATATCTTCTCAAAGAACTTATCAAAGTAAGGAAACTTAAAAGTCATGAATAGAACAAGAAAATCTTATAGATCTTGGAAATAAAAATTGGGATTCGATACCAATCTTTTTCACATCATTAGATGGTCCTTTATCCACTTTCTTTTGTAAGAAACCCATGACAGTAGGTTGGGGCTGAAAAGCTATGGCTTCAGTATTATAATTCAAATCTATTACACTCTTTTTATAGACTATCAAGTTTCTGATTCTCAGGGTCCTACAAGAGGGAAAGAGAAGAGCATATGCTTGAATAGGCTACTAGATTTCTAAAGATTAGAATTCTTTTTTGATGATTTATACAAAGTGAAGAGTCTTATTTATAGGAATTGGGAGGTCCTGCCTATAATCTTTGTCAAGGTGGTGTCTATCGCATCATGCTTTATAGCACAAGAGTAACCTAAAGTGATATACTATTGGATGCACTAGATGAGGATGTCTAGCTTGGTGGGTCCAACATTGCTTCCACTTTAGTGAGCATGTCATATTCACTTATCGACTGAAAGAGATACCTTAGCTAGAATGTACTAGAAAGATGCTAGTGCTAGGGTCTAGCTTCACATGCATAACAGTGGGGATTGATGGAAAAATATGATTCCCATTCTAGTTGTCTTTAGATAATAGTGTGTACTATGGTGTCTTGTTCATGATTCTCTTCTTCATGGATATGTCGAGGACCATATCTAGCTATCCACCTATAGAGGTTTTGATTATGTGAGGACCTTATTTTACCATCCATGTCTATAAAGGATGCTTTATTAATTCAAAAAAATAGTGGAATAAGAATCCATTATTTAGCCTTTCTATAGTGACCACACTAGTGTTTTGATGATGATTTACTTGAATGGTGGCTACTGAAGACATTTGTAGATCCTACCCTGCTGCATAGGAAATATGAGTATATCTTGGATGCAAAGCTTCTCTGATAATTTGTTCTTGAATAAGGAAGTTTATTGAAGCAAATCCTTGATTATAAATTCTGGTTAAGTGAAAACAAGGATTGGGTTGATGCATTAAGGTTACAGATGGATTCATGTTGAGCTAGTCTACTATAACATTGTGAATGTCTTTTATGTGTTTGATAGAGAAGCTAAACTGATTAAAGAAAGCCTACCATCTAATATATTTATCGTGACCATCTTTCTGACCATGATCTTTTTCTGTAGAGGTCATAAATCTAGTACAGTCAATTTTTACAACAAAATGTGGCAGATGAAGAATTTTTAACATAAACTTCTCTAGACATTTTTTGACAGTGTAACTCTCTTTAATAAAAGAGATCCACTTAAGAACATTTGCACCAAAGACTCCACTAGAGAATTCATAAGCAAATTCTTCATTATTATATATAAAAACAAGTACTCTTCCCCATGCAATATCAGAGGCATCAGTATAAACCAAAAATTGATCTAATTTTGGGATATAAATTTCTAAAATAGACATTAAGTTAAATTTGATTTTTTGAATAGCAACTGTATGTTCGTCCTTCCATTGGAAAGCTTTCCTTTTTTGGAGAATTTTTTGGAGGATGAACCTGTCTTCACTAGAGTTAGGATAAAAGCTATTTAAATAATTTAATAATCCTAAAAATGCTTGAAGCTTTGGTTTGTTGAGATTTTTTAGAAAAATGATAACCTTTTCCTTAATATGTGGCTAGATTTGTAGTTTTGAATCTTGGATGGCCATTCCAAGAAAATTTCATCCTCTTTTGTGAGGTTGAATCTTCGTATTTGACAGGACAATCCCTACAGCTTCTACCAGCTCTAAAATTTTGTGAGATGGCAGTAGTGGTCAACAAGATAATTACTAAAAATTAATATGTCATTAATATATACACATAAGAAACTGGAAGTGTATTTAAAAATGTTATCCATATGGGTTTGCTAAAATGTGGGGGCATTCATCAAATGAAATGGCATAACAGTCCACTAGAAATGGATGAAGGGGTAGCTTAATGTTGTCTTTTCTTTATTGGCTTCTTTAACCCTTATTTGATAAAAGCCAAATTTACAGTCAAAATGGGAGAAGTATTTACATGCTGCAACTTTCTCCAATAGATAGCTTTTATCTGGTATAGGATATGGAAAAGGCTAGGTAATGGCTTTTAATGGTCTATAATTTACGACCATCTTTTTCTTTCCTCTTTTTGTTTTGAGTGCTTATTAACCATGAAGGCATAGCAATAATAAGAGGAGGTTGATCTTTCTATAAATCTATTAGCCTCTAAATTATTTTATCTATGATTTCATATCATTGTAATCCTGAGATGGTATTGGGATTTTCTTCCTAATTTTCATATGTTTTCCTTCGATGAGCTTGATGTCCATCTCGAGCATGGATTTTGACCAATATTGTTGAGGGTTTTTAGAATAGATAGTGGTTCTAATCTTTTCTCCTATAGCTTATATTTCAGTAGGAATTAATATGTCAGGTATTTGGGCCATAGAGCTTGGAAATTGCTTAGTTGCATAGATAAGTTGGGGAATCCTCAGTCTTTCATTATTTATGGAGAACATGACACTTTTTATAGTAGATCCATAGGGTGAGTATCTATCTATGAAAGCTCCACCTAAATATTATCTATAGGCATTATATTTAAAGCAAAAAAATTTACAATGGAAGATTTTATCTTGGATCTTAAGGGATTGCTGATGTTTATACATGTTATAGATAAAACTATTCCCTTAGACATACAGGCTCTTATAAGCCAATGTTTCATCCAAAGTCTTCCAATCATGGATGATTTGTGATTTTTCAAATGAGAGAGAATCACCTGTATCTATTTGTGCATCTACCAGTCTACCATTTATTTATATAGTTATGAACTAGGCAAATTTTCCATTGATCAGTTACATTAAATAGGCTGGTTGTGGTATCTCTAAAGGAGGTATACTTATACATACAAGTTTTTGTCTTGATGGATCTGTCACTGATATATGTTCTTGGTAGACTTCTACTTCTTCTTCATCTACTTCTTCTTCTTGGAAATTGTTACATTCACCTTTGTCTAGGCAATAGTCTTGATCAAAATAGAAAGCATCATCTACTTCATCTTTTTCACTATTTTCTACAAGTAAAAGTACGTCCCATTGTGGTTTGATCTATGGTGAAGGGATTTCCTTTGGAGGCTCTCTTCTAGTGAATTTATTCTTGATCCATGAATCATTAGGCTTGAAAGATCTCTAAAATTGCACAAAAGTTGATTAGAAGGCCTTTGCATAGAATGTAGCATCCTCGGCATGAAGTGTTGTCTTCCTCTAGAGTTACTTCATCCTCTTTGACTTCCTCTAGTTCTAGGCCCAGTATCTCATTCTAGTACTTCATCATGATGTCTGGACCATCTTCCATATGCTTTAAAAGGAAGACTTGAATTATCATGATGCCATGGTCACTGCATGTTTGAGAGTGGTTGCTCCAAATCTTTAGCTAATGATTTGAGAGTATTAGCATCTTCGTCAAAGTCTTCTTCAGGAAGATCATCTAGAATTGGTTCATAGATGTCATCCTGTAGCTAAAGATCTTCATCTAGACTGAAGCAGTCCTGTGGAGGGAGGAAATTGAGAATGTGATCCTTGACTTCCTAGAGAACTTGCGACAAGGTTTAGCCCACCCAAAATAATAATTTATAACAACATTAAATCCTTCCTTGGATCTAACTTTTATGAGGTCACACTTTGAAATGGTATATTCCTAAAAGCTTGATCTAATTACTACCTACAAGGGAATGAGTTGGTGGAGTCTACCAACAAAAATCTAATCAAGTTAATCAAAAGGATGTGTGATAATAAGTAAAGTGAATGTCACTTATACCTAAATATGTCTTTATGGAAGGATCATATCACCCCCAATAAGATTGTGAAAACATCCCCATATGAATTTGTATATGGGAAGGAAGTAATTATACTAGTATCATCAAAAATCCATGCATGATAACTTTTGAAGGATATTGAAATTGAAGAAAATAGTGATATCAAGGTTCAAATAACTAAATTTCTAAGAATACATGAGGGAGGAGAACATGCAACAGATGCAAAGATCATCCAACAACAATCAGTTAAGTGATGGTTTGATAAAAATTCATTGGAACCAAGATTTAAACTAGGAGATTTAGTTCTCAAATATGATTAGTAGGTCATAAAGCCAAGACAACATGCAAATTTTGATTCTTTTTGAAGACAACATTTTCACATCATCATCAACAAACAAGGAAATTATTTTGAATTAGAAGACCAAGAGGGAAATGCATTAGATATCCCCATCAATGGGATAAACTTAAATAATTTCAACTAGTTAGCCCATCTACCACTTCTACATAATTAGTTAGTTTCCCTTTTCTATTATGTGTTCCCTTTCTCATTATTTTTTCCCTCATTTTGTTTCCTTTCCCTTTGTTGTTTGATTTTTCAAATAAGTGTCAATACCATAAGTGGATGATTAAATCACCACATGTCCTCTCCCTAGCCCTCCCAAATCTTTAAGACATTATTTGAAAGATGGTTATCTACCTGCCTTACCTACCATTAATTTTAGTTGATCTATTATGCATGTTTTCCCATAACAATCACTATAACATATCTTGCATATGGCTCTTTGATCATGTGTGATACTCTTATCGTTTATGGGGTTGCTCAATTTTTTAAATTCTAATGATGAGCCTACCTAGTGGAACTAATGCATAAATACCCCTCTCTCTCATTTGAGCCAAACACTTGACACTTTGAGATTTTAAAAAATATTGAGTGACTAAGAAGAGTAGAAATAAAGTATGTAGATTAGATGAAGTAGGAAAAGAGTCATTAATTAGTAAGAACAAAGAGTAAGTTCAAAATAGATTAATCGATAATAGAAGTTTATATGTCTTCATCTGGGAGGGTATGCATCCTTAAAAACAAAGAAATCAAAGTCTAAGTAGTGAGAGAGACCTTCCCCCCAAATACACTATGAGTAAGGCTTACTCTTCAACCCATGCTCAAGTGAAGGAGAAGGTTCCAAACACCAAAAGGGTGACCAAGGGACCTTCCAATGACTGGACATTAGTAACTAACTTCATGGATGAAATATTTGATCTAGAGTTGGCCCAAAATCCCAAGAATTTTGGAGAGGGTGCCCATGCCCAAATTATTGATATAATTATCAATAAAGAGTATAACTATTTCAGATACAAAATTTGGGAGTGCATATTGGCACAATATATGGTGTCATATGGTTAATTTATTAAAATGTTTTATGAGTGAAAACACTTAAATAAAGGTCAAATCAAAATCACTAAACAAAGCATATAATTATTTATTAAATTTTTTTAATGATTTGTATTTTAATTAGATGAAGGTGAATGGTTCTTGAAACACATAGATTAATTATAGATAACAAAACTATATGTGAGAAATTATAGGAAAAGATAAAAATAAATAAAAGACATGCATCTAAATGAATGTATCAACAAGTTAGTTTGAGAAATAAGAAGAATACATGATGGTCTTTCACTAGCGAGGATCAAAACAAAAATAAGTGATTTTAGATTACGAACATAATCCCTTCACATTCTTTGCATTAGCATTCATTGGTTAGTTAAAAAGGTTCTTGTTCACATAGTGGTAAGTAAGCTCAAAATCCCTTGTTTCAAAGAGGGTATAAAAGGGGAGATGGATGATAAAGTAACCTTCATGTAAGGTGAGATTTACCTCTTTTATATGTTGCTAAAGAGTCAGTTGAGTAAATCTATGTCATATATGGTGTAGATTGATCAATGCGGGAAGTCTACTCATGGAAGCTGATTGTGGCTTCCAAATAATGGGTCTTTTGATATACTGTTATTACTCTGGGAAACTAATCGATGTGAGAATCTTCCATGAAATTGCATAATTTTGACAAATGAATTTATTAATCCATCCTTTAAGGGAGTGGTCTAATATTTTTGAGACTTTATTTAGGCTTTAGGATAGTTATCCTTCAAGGGAGTAGTCTATCTTATATTGATAAATTTTTGTGTTTTGGTAGTTATCCTTCAAGGGATTAGTATTATAATGATAGAGATGACCCATAGGATAGATGGTTGTTAATTTTTTTGCTTTAGATGACATATACTTGAAAATATAGGCTAAATGGCTTACTTTTATTAAGGCAAAACTAAATCACAAGAAGGTTAAAATAATGGGTGAGAGGATTTGTTAAGGGATAATGACCATGGAATTCCATCCTATTATGGATGAAAAGTATCCATGAGAATCATGCCATGGATAGATCTATGGTACCCATATTTACGATTAAGACTACAACTATGATAGAAAATCAAATGATTCTATGCTTTAATTGATAGTCCTAAAAGTGACGGTGTGAAAGGGAAAATATCATAAAATAAGGGATGAGCTTAAGTTAGATAGAAGGTGAGTTTGATCCTAATTAACAAAAGAAAGGATACAGATGTGATTCATTAATAGGTTTAGGTTCTAGTTTCCCTTTAAGAGAGGATAATCGATAAGCTCTCAATCCATACTTATGCATTATGATATAAGGTCCAAGCCAATTAAAAACAAACTTTCCCCGCTTGCTTTTCTCCATATTAGTTACATGATGATTTTCATTTAAGATAAGGTCTCTAATGTTAAATTCTCATTCTCTTAAGTGCTTATTATAGGTGTGCTTTATTTTTTCTTTATAAGCACAAATAAGGTTAAGTGTGATCAAATGACCTTTAGCAAGGAGCTAAAGTTGGGATAAAAACTCCTGATGATAATAACCATTAGAAATGATATCGTATATGGATATGAAAAGAGAGGGAATTTGGAATTTGAGAGGCAAGACAACCTCTGCACCAAAAATTAAAGAGAAAGGGTTAGCACCTATAGGGGTTTAAATGCTAGTATGACATGCCCACAGGGTGAAGGAGATGTGTAAATGCCAATCCCATCTAGATGCATTAACCATTTTAGTTAGAATTTTTTAAAGAGTTTTGTTAGAAGCTTTTGCCTATCCATTACCTTATGGATAATAGGGTAAGGAGAAACTTAATTACAAATGTGTCACAAAGACCTTGGATTTTTTATTCTTGAAAGATTTACCATTGTGAGTGATTATCCTATGAAGAACACTGAATCAATAGATAATGTGATGGTTAATAAAATCAACAATATTTTCAGCTTTGGTTGAGATGAGAGGAACAACCTCCATCCATTTGGGGAAATATTCTATCTCATTGAGTATATAATGATATCACTATGAAGAATGGGGGTTAAATCACCAATAAGATCTAATCCCCATTATGATAAGGTCTAGAAATCCTCTGGATACTTAGAGAATATGGCTAGGTTCATGACGTAAATTAGCATGTTGTTGAGATGTAACACATTTTTTCACATAATCACAATAGCCTTGGTTAAGGGTGAGCCAATAGTAGCCAAGGTGAAGGATACATTTAGCTAGATATAGGCCACTACAGTGTTTTCTACAAACCCCATCATGAATTTCCTTGATAGCATGAGATATCTCATGGTTACGTAGGTAGAAAAAAAGAAGGCCATTAAAGCCATGATTGTAGAAGATTTCCCCTAGTACGGTATAACAAGAGGTACTCTAAATGATGAAAGAATAGTAATGACTAAATTATTTGATTATGTTTATTGATTAATAATAAGATATATATACAAGGATCGATCAGTTACAAAACTTGAAACTATCAATCGATCCCCTAACTTCAATGTAGTTACAATGACACCTAAGCACCGACTATAATAGATCATCGATCTTGTTCAATTTAGAAACCTAAACAAAATATAGTTTTAACAATGTAATATCTATCAGGTTTTTCCAACATTCACCCTTTATTACATTATCTCTACAGACATAATTTTTTTTATAGTGGTAGCCCCTTTATTACAAACACTGTAAAATATTTAATCTCTACATATCCTACTCACTTTTTGAGGTGGCATGCCATCTTTGTTGATTTAAGGTCTTGGTAACACCTATATTTTTCCTTACAAGATTACCAAAAACTTGGAAGTGTCAGGAACACTTCTCTCTGCTAACCATATACTTGGAGGGTTACAGGGGGTTTCTACTACACTTCAATGGTTTCTTATATTATCACAAACCCTTTTCCAAGAACCAAGCACTAATTTAGTGTTTTTTATCCCCACAACGTTCTTTTTCAAGAGGTACCAAATTGGAAAATAATACTCAGTACTTTATTGACAAACATACTACAAAACATAAACAAACACACTAAAATTTTTCACCATTGCAATGGTGTGACCCCATCATAGGTGACTCATGAGAGAATGTCAATTTTCCACCACAATCTATGTATCCAAATTTATTTGATCATAACTTATATGACATACAATATTTATTTTCATGAATCAAATATTTATAATCCTATTACTAAATTAATGACTTATTATAATAAATTTGACTAATAATACTGAGACTTTGGATTTTTGATTTTGACAACTAGATAAAACCAAATGTATTAATAAACATTTCTTACCTCTAAATACTAAATAATAGATTATTATAATGATGACTCTATAAACCTTTGATGCATTAAAAATTTAACTTGACTTGAAACTTAATGGTTATAACCATCAAAGTAATAATTTTTTTAATAAAAGACTTTAACCAAAAGAAATACCTAAAATAGTGGAACCCTGGAATGATTTGGAGAATGTTAAAGATTGAATTGCAAAAACTATATGAGCCATAAACAATCCCATGAAGTTGTTGGGTAAAAAAAAATCTCCCTCATTAACTTCTATGTTGACTGGACATGTATTGATACTAAATAGTTATTAATGCAAAGAGATGGATTCAAATCATGTAACCACCAAACTAAGATATGCATGTAACCACCATACTATGCTAAACATTGATCTCATCGAGATCACCAGATGTCTATGATATCTTAGTGAAATATTCAACCTTGTCCAAATGCCAAGTTGATACCTATGTTGTATGGATTTTAATAGGTTTCTACAATTATTTTACACTATTGTTTATGTGGCTAACTGTGCTTTACCTAATTTAAGACTTAGCCTTCATTGTCTTCTTTGCATCAACTGTCATGCTTCAGGATTTTTTTTGGCTATATTGGTTTCTTCCTTCTTTACATCAATTGTCACACTTGAATTATTGCTCTTCCAAGGATTTGTGATTTTGATTTCATGTCCTACAAATATTTACACTACTCCTATGCTAACCTATTGAATGACCTCACTTATGATCTTCTTTTCATATTCAGAGGCAATGCAGATTGCAACTAACCCTCACAACACTTAGAATCACATTATGAATCACTCTAATACCAAATGAAGGAATATTAATGACTAAATGCTTTGATTATGTTTATTAATTAACAATAGGATATAATATATAATGATCAATTAGTTATAAAGCATACAACTATCAATTGATCCCCTAACTTATACATGGTTACAATGACACCTAAGCATTGGCTATAACAGATCATCAAGCTTGTTCAATTAAGAAACCTAAACAAAATCTAACTTTAAAAATGTAATATCTATCGTGTTTTTCCAACAAATGAATGCTCTTCAGCCATTCCTAGAAAGATCAGAAGGGATGATGGAAAGGTTGAGGTAGTCAAAGATTTGCTTATACCAAAGATCAGATGGGGCTTCTTCCACACTACAGATGGAAAGAGGGTTTAATTTGGTATAATAAGGTCTAGTAAGATGATGTATAGTGAGAAATATCTTATATCTAGAAGGTGTAGATGGGATCTGTGAAGAAATGGAAGCCATTATGTTGGTGGGCTTATTCATAGATCATGGAATAGTTTGGATATGGTAATGTTGAAATGATGCCAAGAGTACATTGACTAGTTATTTGTACTATTTCAAAACACCATTCTTACATTGATAAGATCCATTTATTTTATTGACCATGAGTTTGGAGTCACCAAAAACACTAATCATCTTGAATCCTAAGGCTAAATCAGTTTAGAGACCTATCACTATGACTTCATACTCAATCATGTTATTGGTACAATCAGAGAAAAATTTGAAAGATAAAGGAAGAGGTTCAATGTCAAAAGTAATAAGGATGATACCATCTCCTCCACCACATTAAAAATTTAATTCATCAAATAACATGGTCATTGTATAGGTGATGTCCTCTTGAGAAAGGGTTATGATGGACTCATCAGGAAACTCAGGAGGATAAGCTTGGTTGTATACCAAATGTGCTTTATCCAATTGGTCGATGATGACTTACCTTTTTATTGACTTATTCTAGAGGAACTCAAGGTCAAACATTGCTATGAGCATGAGCCACTTAGCCATACACTAGTTTTGGTATGGCTTGAAGTGCATATACTTAACTGGGTTAGTGTTGGTTGTTAGAATAGATAGTGGTTCTAATATTTTCTCCTATAGCTTATATTTTAGTAGGAATTACTATGTCAGGTATTTGGGCCATAGATCTTGGAAATTGATCAGTTACATAGATAAGTTGGGGAATCCTCAGTCTTTCATTATTTATGGAGAACATGACACTTTTTATAGTAGATCCATAGGGTATCTATCTATGAAAGCTCCACCTAAATATTATTTGCAGGCATTCTATTTAAAGAAAAAAATTTACAATGGAAGATTTTATCTTGGATCTTAAGGGATTGATGATGTTTATACATGTTACAGATAAAACTATTCCCTTAGACATATAGGCTCTTATAAGCCAATTTTTTATCCAAAGTCTTCCAATCATGGATGATTTGTGATTTTTCAAATGAGAGAGAATAACCTGTATCTATTTGTGCATCTACCAGTCTACCATTTATTTATATAGTTATGAACTAGGCAAATTTTCCATTGATCAATTGCGTTAAATAGGCTGGTTGTGGTATCTCTAAAGGAGGTATACTTATACATACAATTTTTTGTCTTGATGGATCTAGCACTGATATATGTTCTTGGTAGACTTCTACTTCTTCTTCATCTACTTCTTCTTCTTGTAAATTGTTACATTCACCTTTGTCTAGGCAATAGTCTTGATCAGAATAGAAAGCATCATCTACTTCATCTTTTTCACTATTTTCTACAAGTAAAAATACATCCCATTGTGGTTTGATCTATGGTGAATGCATTTCTTTTGGAGGCTCTCTTCTAGTGAATTTATTCTTTATCCATGAATCATTAGGCTTGAAAGATCCCTAAAATTGCACAAAAGTTGATTAGAAGGCCTTTGCATAGAATGTAGCATCCTCGGCATGAAGTGTTGTCTTCCTCTAGAGTTACTTCATCCTCTTTGATTTCCTCTAGTTCTAGGCCTAGTATCTCATTCTGGTACTTCATCTTGATGTTTGGACCATCTTCCATATGCTTTAAAAGGAAGACTTGAATTATCATGATGCCATGGTCACTGCATGTTTGAGAGTGGTTGCTCCAAATCTTTGGCTAATGATTTGAGAGTATTAGCATCTTCGTCGAAGTCTTCTTCAGGAAGATCATCTAGAATTGGTTCAAGGATATCATCTTGTAGGTAAAGATCTTCGTCTAGACTGAAGCAGTCCTGTTGAGGGAGGAAATTGAGAATGTGATCCTTGACTTCCTAGAGAACTTGTGACAAGGTTTGGCCCACCCAAAATAATAATTTATAACAACATTAAATCCTTCCTTGGATCTAACTTTTATGAGGTCACACTTTGAAATGGTATATTCCTAAAAGCTTCATCTAATTACTACCTACAAGGGAATGAGTTGGTGGAGTCTACCAAGAAAAATCTAATTAGGTTAATCAAAAGGATGTGTGATAATAAGTAAAGTGAATGTCACTTATACATAAATATGTCTTTATGGATGGATCATATCACCCCCAATAAGATTGTGAAAACATCCCCATATGAATTTGTATATGGGAAGGAAGTAATTGTACTAGTATCATCAAAAATCCATGCATGATAACTTTTGAAGGATATTGAAATTGAAGAAAATAGAGATATCAAGGTTTAGCTCACTAAATTTCTAAGAATCCATGAGGGAGGAGAACATGCAACAGATGCAAAGATCATCCAACAACAAGCAGTTAAGTGATGGTTTGATAAAAATTCATTGGAACCAAGATTTAAACTAGGAGATTTAGTTCTCAAATATGATTAGTAGGTCATAAAGCCAAGACAACATGCAAATTTGATTATTTTTGAAGACAACATTTTCACATCATCATCAACAAACAAGGAAATTATTTTGAATTAGAAGACCAAGAGGGAAACGCATTAGATATCCCCATCAATGGGATAAACATAAAGAATTTCAACTAGTTAGCCCATCTACCACTTCTACATAATTAGTTAGTTTCCCTTTTCTATTATGTGTTCCCTTTCTCATTATTGTTTCCCTCATTTTGTTTCCTTTCCCTTTGTTGTTTGATTTTTCAAATAAGTGTCAATACCACAAGTGGATGATTAAATCACCACATGTCCTCTCCCTAGCCCTCCCAAATCTTCAAGACATTATTTGAAAGATGGTTATCTACCTGCCTTACCTACCATCAATTTTAGATGATCTATTATGCATGTTTTTCCATAAAAATCACTATAAAATCTCTTGCATAGGGCTCTTCGATCATGTGTGATACCCTTATCATTTATGGGGGTGCTCAATTTTTTAAATTCTAATGATGAGCCTACCTAGTGGAACTAATGCATAAATACCCCTTTCTCTCATATGAGCCAAACACTTGACACTTTGAGATTTTAAAAAATATTGAATGACTAAGAAGAGTAGAAATAGAGTATGTAGATTAGATGAAGTAGGAAAAGAGTCATTAATTAGTAAGAACAAAGAGTAAGCTCAAAATAGATTAATCGATAATAGAAGTTTATATGTCTTCATCTGGGAGGGTATGCATCCTTAAAAACAAAGAAATCAAAGTCTAAGTAGTGAGAGAGACCTTCCCCCCAAATACACTATGAGTAAGGCTTACTCTTCAACCCATGCTCAAGTGAAGGAGAAGGTTCCAAACACCAAAAAGGTGACCAAGGGACCTTGCAATGACTGGACATTAGTAACTAACTTCATGGATGAAATATTTGATCTAGAGTTGGCCCAAAATCCCAAGAATTTTGGAGAGGGTGCCCATGCCCAAATTCTCGATATAATTATCAATAAAGAGTATAACTCTTTTAGATAAAAAATTTGGGAGTGCATATTGGCACAATATATTGAGTCATATGGTTAATTTATTAAAATGTTTTATGAGTGAAAACACTTAAACAAAGGTCAAATCAAAATCACTAAACAAAACATATAATTATTTATTAAATTTTTTTAATGATTTGTATTTTAATTAGATGAAGGTGAATGGTTCTTGAAACACATACATTAATTATAGATAACAAAACTATATGTGAGAAATTATAAGAAAAGATAATAAAAAATAAAAGACATGCATCTAAATGAATGTATCAACAAGTTAGTTTGAGAAATAAGAAGAGTACATGATGGTCTTTCACTAGCGAGGATAAAAAAAAAAATGAGTGATATCAGATTAAAAAATAATCTCTTCACATTCTTCGCATTAGCATTCATTGGTTAGTTAAAAAGGTTCTTGTTCACATAGTGTTAAGTAATCTCAAAATCCCATGTTTTAGAGAGGGTATAAAAGGGGAGATGGATGATAAAGTAACCTTCATGTAAGGTGAGATTTACCTCTTTTATATGTTGCTAAAGAGTTAATTGAGTAAATCTATGTCATATATGGTGTAGATTGATCAATGCGGGAAGTCTACTCATGGAAGCTGATTGTGGCTTCCAAATAATGGGTCTTTTGATATATTGTTATTACTCTAGAAAACTAATCGATGTGAGAAGCTTCCAATAAATTTCATACTTTTGACAAATGAATTTATTAAGCCATCCTTTGAGGGAGTGGTCTAAGATTTTTGAGACTTTATTTAGGCTTTAAAATAGTTATCCTTCAAGGGAGTAGTCTATCTTATATTGATAAATTTTTGTGTTTTGGTAGTTATCCTTCAAGGGATTAGTATTATAATGATAGAGATGACCCATAGGATAGATGGTTGTTAATGTTTTTGCTTTTGATGACTTATACTTGAAAATATAGGCTAAAAGGCTTACTTTTATTAAGGCAAAACTAAATCACAAGAAGGTTGAAATAATGGGTGAGAGGATTTGTTGAGGGATAATGACCATGGAATTCCATCCTATTACGGACAAAAAGTATCCATGAGAATCATGCCATGGTTAGATCTATGGTACCCATATTTATGATTAAGACTACAACTATGATAGAAAATCAAATGATTCTATGCTTTAATTGATAGTCCTTAAAGTGACAGTGTGAAAGGGAAAAAATCATAAAATAAGGGATGAGCTTAAGTTAGATAGAAGGTGAGTTTGATCCTAATTAACAAAAGAAAGGATGCATATGTGAATCATTAATAGGTTTAGGTTCTAGTTTCCCTTTAAGAGAGGATAATCGAAAAGCTCTCAATCCATACTTATGCATTATGATATAAGGTCCAAGTCAATTAAAAGCAAACTTTCCCCGCTTGCTTTTCTCCATATTAGTTACATGATGATGTTCTTTTAAGACAAGGTCTTTCATGTTAAATTCTCATTCTCTTAAGTGCTTATTATAGGTGTGCTTTATTTTTTCTTGATAAACACAAATAAGGTTAAGTGCGATCAAATGACCTTTACCAAGGAGCTCAAGTTGGGCTAAAAATTCCTGATGATAATAACCATTAGAAATGATATCCTATATGGATATGAAAAGAGAGGGAATTTGGAATTTGAGAGGCGAGACAACCTCTGCACCAAAAATGAAAGAGAAAGGGGTAGCACCTATAGGGTTTTGAATGTTAGTATGACATGCCCACAGGGTGAAGGAGATGTGTAAATGCCAATCCCATCTAGATGCATTAACCATTTTAGTTAGAATTTTTTAAAGAGTTTTGTTAGAAACTTTTGCCTATCCATTACCTTATGGATAATAGGGTAAGGAGAAACTTAATTACAAATGTGTCACAAAGACCTTGGATTTTTTTATTCTTGAAAGATTTACCATTATGAGTGATTATCCTATGAAGAACACCGAATCAACAAATAATGTGATGGTTAATAAAATCAACAATATTTTCAGCTTTGGTTGAGATGAGAGGAACAACCTCCATCCATTTGGGGAAACATTCTATCTCATTGAGTATATAATGATATCACTATGAAGAATGGGGGTTTAATCACCAATAAGATCTAATCCCCATTATGATAAGGTCTAGAAATCCTCTGGATACTTAGAGAATATGGCTAGGTTCACGATGTAAATTAGAATGTTGTTGAGATGTAACATATTTTTTCACATAATCACAATAGCCTTAGATAAGGGTGAGCCAACAGTAGCCAAGGTGAAGGATACATTTAGCTAGATATAGGCCACTAAAGTGTTTTTTGCAAACCCCATCATGAATTTCCTTGATAGCATGAGAGATCTCATGTTTACGTAGGTAGAAAAAAAGAAGGCCATTGAAGCCATGATTGTAAAGGATTTCCCCTAGTATGGTATAACAAGAGGTACTCTGAATGATGAAAGAATAATAATGACTAAATTATTTGATTATTATTATTGATTAATAATAAGATATATATACAAGGATCGATCAGTTACAAAACTTGAAACTATCAATCGATCCCCTAACTTCTATGTAGTTACAATGACACCTAAGCACCAACTATAATAGATCATCGAGCTTGTTCAATTTAGAAACCTAAACAAAATATAGATTTAACAATGTAATATCTATCAGGTTTTTCCAACATTCACCCTTTATTACATTATTTCTACAGACATAATTTTTTTTTATAGTGGTAGCCCCTTTATTAAAAACACTGTAAAATATTTAATCTCTACATATCCTACTCACTTTTTGAGGTGGCATGCCATCTTTGTGGATTTAAGGTCTTGGTAACACCTATATTTTTCCTTACAAGATTACCAAAAACTTGGAAGTGTCAGGAACACTTCTCTCTGCTAACCATATACTTGGAGGGTTACAGGAGGTTTCTACTACACTTCAATGGTTTCTTAGATTATCACAAACCCTTTTCCAGGAACCAAGCACTAATTTAGTTCTTTTTATCCCCACAACATTCTTTTTCAAGAGGTACCAAATTGGAAAATAATACTCAGCACTTTATTGAGAAACATACTACAAAACATGAACAAACACACTAATATTTTTCACCATTGTAATGGTGTGACCCCATCATAGGTGACTCATGAGAGGATGTCGATTGTCCACCACAATTTATGTATCCTCTAGCCTCTAGTAAAATAAGCTACTTACTCAAAAAATATGGCTTTGAACATCAACCCTTACATGTCATTTTTAGGATAAAACTCTACCATTGACACATATGGCTCAGGACGTCAGATTCACTCAATAATACATCCGTACAAGAGATTTTTGACTTTAAAAATATCGACAATAGACCCAAAACAAAATATTGATACTTCTATGACTTGACTCTATTAATGACATTTAGGATTGACAATATTGTCTTTCAAAATATTGATAAACTATTAACAAAATTATGACTCCAAATTTATTTGATAATAACTTATATGACATACAATATTTATTTTCATGAATCAAATAATTATACTCCTATTACTAAATTAATGACTTACTATAATAAATTTGACTAATAATACTGAGACTTTGGATTTTTGATTTTGATAACTAGATAAAACCAAATGTATTAATAAACATTTCTTACCTCTAAATACTAAATAATAGACTATTATAATGATGACTCTACAAACCTTTGATGCATTAAAAATTTAACTTGACTTGAAACTTAATGGTTATAACCATCAAAGTAATAATTTTGTTAATAAAAGACTGTAACCAAAAGAAATACCTAAAATAGTGGAACCCTAGAATGATTTGGAGAATGTTGAATATTGAATTGCAAAAACTATATGAGCCATAAACAATCCCATGAAGTTGTTGGGTGAAAAAACATGTCCCTCATTAACTTCCATGTTGACTGGACATATATTGATACTAAATAGTTGTTAATGCAAAGAGATGGATTCAAATCATGTAACCACCAAACTAAGATATGCATGTAACCACCATACTATGCTAGACATTGATCTCATTGAGATCACCAAATGTCTATGATATCTTAGTGAAACATTCAACCTTGTCCAAATGCCAAGTTGATACCTATGTTGTATGGATTTTAATAGGTTTCTACAAGTATTTTACACTATTGTTTGTGTGGCTAACTGTGCTTTACCTAATTTAAGACTTAGCCTTCGTTGTCTTCTTTGCATCAACTGTCATGCTTCAGGATTTTTTTTGGATATATTGGTTTCTTCCTTCTTTACATCAATTATCACTCTCTAATTATTGCTCTTCCAAGGATTTGTGATTTTGATTTCATCTCCTACAAATATTTACACTACTCTTATGCTAACCTATTGAATGACCTCACTTAGGATCTTCTTTTCATATTCAAAGGCAATGCAGATTGCAACTACCCCTCACAACACTTAGAATCACATTATGAATCACTCTAATACCAAATGAAGGAATATTAATGACTAAATGCTCTGATTATGTTTATTAATTAACAATAGGATATAATATATAATGATCAATTATTTATAAAATATACAACTATCAATTGATCCCCTAACTTATACATGGTTACAATGACACCTAAGCATTGGCTATAATAGATCATCAAGCTTGTTCAATTAAGAAACCTAAACAAAATCTAACTTTAACAATGTAATATCTATCATGTTTTTCCAAAAAATGAATGCTCTTCAACCATTCCTAGAAAGATCATAAGGGATGATGGAAAGGTTGAGATAGTCAAAGATTTGCTTATACCAAAGATCAGATGGGGCTTCTTCCACACTATAGATGGAAAGAGGGTTTAATTTGGTATAATAAGGTCTAGTAAGATGATGTATAGTGAGAAATAACTTAGATTTAGAAGGTGTAGATGGAATCTGTGAAGAAATGGAAGCCATTATGTTGGTGGACTTATTCATAGATCATGGAATAGTTTGGATATGGTAATGTTCAAATGATGCCAAGAGTACATTGAATAGTTATTTGTACTATTTAAAAACACCATTATTACATTGATAAGATCCATTTATTTTATTGACCATGATTTTGGAGTCACCAAAAACACTAATCATCTTGAATCCTAAGGCTAAATCAGTTTAGAGACCTATCACTATGACTTCGTACTCAATCATGTTATTGGTACAATCAAAGTAAAATTTGAAAGATAAAGGAAGAGGTTCAATGTCAAAAGTAATAAGGATGATACCATCTCCTCCACCACATTAAAAATTTAATTCATCAAATAACATGGTCATTGTATAGGTGATGTCCTCTTGAGAAAGGGTTATGATGGACTCATCAGGAAACTCAAGAGGATAGGGTTGGTTGTATACCAAATGTGCTTCAGCCAATTGGTTGATGATGACTTACCTTTTTAGTGACTTCTTCTAGAGGAACTCAAGGTCAAACTTAGCTATGAGCATGAGCCACTTAGCCATACACTAGTTTTGGTATGGATTGAAGTGCATATACTTAAGTGGGTTAGTGTTGGTAATGACATAGTTCTTGTGGTTGAGAAGGTAGTGTTAGAGTTTGGAGGCCACAAAGACCAAGATGAGACAACATTTTTTAGTATGGGTGTACTAAATCTCATACTCTATAAGCATTTAACTTATATATTAGATGGCTTGACTTTTATGCTACTCATTTCAATGTGCCAACATTGCCCCTAAGGAGTGGTTGGTGGTGAAATTATAAATGTAAAAAAGTTGATCTTCTTTAGGAGGAATGAGGATGGGTGGAGAAAGAATATACTCTTTAATTGAATCAAAGGCCTTTTGACAATCCTTATTCCACTAAAAATATACATATTTTTTTAGAAGGTGGTGGAAAGGTTGACATCTATCAAAGAGATAAGAGATGAAGTGATGAATGGATTAGAGCTTCCCCTGCAAACGGTGAAGTTTCTTGAGGTGGGTGGGAGGAGGCATGCCAAAAATTTCTTTAATTTTGGTGGGATCAACTTTGATTCTTCGAAGAGAGATGATAAATCTAAAGATATTTCCTGACAAGACCCCAAATATACACTTCTTAGGGTTAAGGAAAACATGGTAATATATGAGGCATTTGAATATAATTGTAAGAATGACCAAATGATCTTTAAATTATTTATATTTCCCAAGAAGTCATCAACATAGTCCTCTATGATTTTGTGAGTAAGGTCATGGAAGATGTAGGTCATAACGTACTGGTAGATTGCACCAATTTTTTTTAGACCAAAAGGCATGACCATATAGCATAATGCTCCCCAAGGGGTGATAAAAGTGGTTTTGTGTTGATATTCAAGGGAAATCAAGATCTGATTATAACTTGAGAACAATTCTATAAGAGATAACATCTCATAGATGACTGTAAGATCAACAAGTTGGTCAATGCTTGGCAAATTAAATTCATCCTATGGGTAAGCAAGGTTAAGGTCCTAGAAGTTTACACAAATGTGAATGCCCCCTATTACTTTGGTTATAGGGATGACATTTGAGACCCATTGGTGATAGTTAATGGGTTGGATTAAATTCATGGACAAGATGCATTAAAGCTTTTCTTTGATAGGAAAGGCTATGTAAGGGTACATCCAATAGAGCTTCTACTTGACAGGAATGGAATCATGGGTATTAATGATATTATGGGTAGTGATGGAAGGGTCGATTCCTGACATGTCTCTATGAGACCAAGCAAATGTTATACTATGGTCTCATAGGAAAGAGGTAAAATCTTAAAGCTCCAAGGAATATAGTAATTGGCTGATTTTGAAAATACAAAGGTTATCCTAAGTACCAAAGTTTACATACATTGTATATTCATTTAATATGGTTAATGTTTCAATAGGGATGGATTCATGGATAGAGGAATCTTCTACACCAAGATAGGCAAGAAGGGAATCGTCATCCTGACACTGAATGGTATTAATGGTAGGAGAGTCATCTTCTACCATCTCAAAATGAGTCAAAGGAATGCCTACACTCTCCCCATCCTTTTGATAAGTTAGGGGTCCAACACTAATCATGTTGGTGAAAAAAAATGTTAGGGGGAATGATTTCAAAATCCTTAGATTCTAATGATGAAGTACTCTATGAGGATCAGACTTCCTCCTCAATGACAATAATGGGAGGTGAATTGGTTGGATCTTTAGGTGGAGAAAATTTGAGACCAAATCTCTCATGAGTATTTTAGGTCTTACATGAAATAAACTTATGTTGTATATGCTCATAACATTTGATATCAAATCCCTTCTAAGCACACCTATGGAGGTATGTCTTAGTGAACTCCAGTTTATCTAGATAGGAGAAATTAGAGGTGAATGATTGAGGAGAAGAGGAGGTTGAGGAGGTGGAATTTTTTTGATCAAGTCCCCCATAGACAAGATTTGTTTAGATATTAGGAATACTAAAATGAATAGTGGTTTTGATATTATGATCTAATTGAGGTTTTGGTCAAGGTTCCCATACTCTTGGGGAGTAGGGAAGGCATCAAAGGCCAAGATTTGATACTCCCAAAATGAGAGATGTTGGAATGTTTATTCTAAGGGGTCATTCATGGGATTTGGGTAGGAGGAATGGATGATATATTAGAGGCTTTGTTGGTAAAAGAGGTAGAGTCATTGTTGGTTGTTGAAGGCTTGGGGAATGGAAGGAAGAGGACATCATTCAGTTAGTATGTCATGTTGCATGATGCAAAAGGACTTGGGTCAGTTTGTATGGTAGCTACTTGACCCTCATGCTCAAATTTGATGCACCAATGTAGGGTAGATGGCACATAATTCATGAAATGGATCTAAGGGCAACCAAGTGGAACATTGTACTGAAACTCACCTTCTACTAAGTAAAAGAGATTATAAATCGTGTGAGGTCCTAAAAAATGTGGAGGATGATAGTTCCTAGAGTTGTTGCCATAGTGTCATTGAAGAAATGGAGTACCATTGTGGTTTCCAACATAATGTTTTCTAGTAATTTCAGCTGGTCATATGTGTGGGAGGAGATAATGTTGATAGTAGTCCCTCCATAGATCATAAACCTTTTTATGTAGGTTTGGTTGAGGTATGTGGTCCTTAAGATGAATAGAGGGTATTTTTGAATCCTTAAAGGTGACAAGGGTGGAAAGCTAAAGGGTTATAACAAAGGATACTAGAGGTTGTGGATCTTCTAGTTGAACCTCTATGGTCTGCAAAGCCTCTATCATTACCTAGCAGTGATGGGGTGAGGTATTAATTAGTTCATATAAACTCATATTCACTAGTGTTTGGTGAAGTTACTTTAGAAATATTGTTTGAATTGACTTGGAAGGGTTAGATTATGGAGCACCGAAGATGGATACTTTAAGCTTATGTAAAGGTGAGGGTGTTTGGCTTTGGTTGGGAGATTGGGTGGAAAAATAAGGTTATGTCCATGGAATGTACACTTTTACCTTCCTTTTATCCTTTAGTTGGGCTTGTGATCATGTGACCACATAGATGAAACGGATTTGGGGAAGAGTTGAGCTAGATGACTTCTTCAGTTTTTCCTCACTCTTAGATGAGAGTGTTGGAGTAGGTAAGTGTTGGGTGGTTAATTTTGGTTTTTGGAGTGGTAATGGGCTGAGGGGAGGCTATTCTAACAATAGGTAATTATTAACACATAGTTGATGGAGTAGGATTTAGAGAGAATTATAGTTTTTTGTATCATGTCCTAGTATTCTATGGTATGAGCAAATCAGATTGTCATTAAACTAGGATGGTTTAGGACTATGGGCATCAAATGGTTTTATAAGAGTCAAAGTCAATAAATAAGCTTATAGTAATATTTAGAGGATGGTTGAGTAAGACTCAAGAAAAGGTGACAAGGGTGTTGGGGTTTTGGCTTTGAATTTCAAGGAGGAAGCCTTATCAAGAGTAGGCTTCACAATGAGGGGTTTGGGTGGTGGAATTTTCTTGGTAGGGGTTTCTGGAGTATTTTTCTTGGGAGTTAATGGTTTGAAGGTAGAAGTTTTGTAAATAACAGGATTAATAGTGAGTGGTTTGCAAATAGAAGGGTTAGAAGTAGAATGTTTGGTAGTGGAGTGCTTGGAGGTAGAATGCATGGAAAGAATAAGTAGAGGTGTAGCTAAAATAGGAGGTTGGGCTTGGGTTTTATTTTGGAGACATGTTTTCTTAATATAAGGATGAGGTCCTAGAAGAAGGATGTGGTCCTAAAATAGAAGGCAAAGTAGAAATGGGTGGCAAGTTTTCATTTTTGGGATCCTAGATGGCTCTAATTTCTTGGTTGGCTTGACTTGGGATTTCTTTGGTGGACTAGATGGTGTTAAATCTAACTTTAAAAGAGGGTGAGTAAGGCTGAGAGTAGGGATCATGCCTAGGTTTTTGATGAGATTTGTTGAGATGGTAGAAGGTACTTAGGTTACTTTGGATGGAGTTGATTTGGTTGGTTCAACTATGGTTTGAGAGGTAGAGTTTTCTACTAGTTTAGTTGGGGTGATGGTGGGTTCACTAATGGAAGTGAAAGGTTGGGTTGAAATTGGTATGGTTGAGGGTTATTGCCTTGTTGGATATGGTAGACCAAAATGTTACCAAAAGGTGGCATGATCTATGTTGGGTTGGGATAAGTACTCCAATTTTAGAAGCAATCTAGAAAAAGGCTTATAGATGGGTTTGGTTCCTTTGGTATTGGTCTCAAAGGACAAACCCATGGGTTGAGAGAGGGGAGTTGTCACCTTATCATTTTACTCAATCAAAGACTCCAATGTTTGGGAAGGTGATTTTCTACATGGGAAGAGTAAATAAAGTGACCTCTTCCTTAGTAATTCTTTCCAAAGGAAGAGTGGATTTCTCTATGATGGAATAAAAAAGTATGGTTGTAATGACTACCTCTTTTGGTATGTCTTCCAAAGGAGAGGTCGGTAGCTCCACTACCTTAATAAGTGAAGAAAGGGGAATAGTTGATTCCTCTATTTAAGTTTCTAAAGGAATATAAAGTGATTGCAATACCTCAATAAGTGGAGGGTAAGAAGAAGTGGTTTAGGTAATAGTTTCCTCAACAATGAGTTCACTAAGAACTACATTAACAATATGAACCTCAAGACTGTGATAGGGTTCCACTCTATTATTTTCATTGTTCATGAAACTTGCATTGTTAGGAAAAGGTTGTCTAAATATGTCAAGTGATTGATTTGGGGGTGCATTGGGATTATCTTGAACAAGTTCCCCCTTGTCAATCAACCATTAGATAATGATTTTTAAAGTATTTCATCTACTAACATCATGTCCAATGACATGGTGAAAGGCACACAATTTATTCCCCTTATATCAACCAGGTGTAGGATGATGAGAATCAAATTATTTTGGGTGTTTAATTGAAGTAATTTGTATGATGTTTGATTTGAATAACTTTTCCAATACTAAAGTATATGACTCCCCTAGTAGAGTATATTACTTCTGGTTGTTATGGTTTTAGTTTCGAGTACTTTGGTTGGAAGAATTAAAAGAGTTGAGTTGGTTAACCGAAGGAGGGGAAATTTTAATGACAACTACATTTATGGTTCCCTTGGTTTTGGTGTTAGTATTGGATTGATTGGTGGTTTTGGAGGGGGAAGTCTCATTTGACTTGAAACTAGATTTCTTATTTATTAATTTTAGCTTCCCCTCATCAGTGGCTCTAATATCTAGTTTTTGTGCCATGGCAAAAACCTCATCAAAAGTCCTGAAAGTCTGAACCTATAAAGTGGAGGAAATATGTTTGGCACAAGCTTGAGATAACATATCAATGAGATTGGGTTGGGGTAAAGATAAAGAGAGTTGGTTTATCAAACCTCTCCAATGGTTCATGAAATCATCAATTGGCTCTTCCTCAAATTATTGAATGGAGTAAAGATCAATAATGGAAACTTTATCAGATATATTTATGGAAAAATGATCTAAGAAAGTAAAAGCTAATTGAGTAAAAGAAAAGAGGGAATGCCTGGTAATATCACTGTACCACTCTAAGGTTAGACCAAATAGGGACATGGGAAAAGTGAGAAGAAGAAGAGCCTCATCATAATCAATCAAATAACAAGAGTGTATAAATTCTTTAAGATGTTGTTGGGGATCTTCCTTACTCTAAAATTTTGCAAAATTTAGAAGTTACCATTAAGGAAGATAAGGTCAAATTGGGATAGATGGATGAATTCATTCATTGTAACTTTGATCATATGATAAGAATTTATAGGCACCAGAAATAGATAAATCCAAATTAGTCATTTTATCCATTAACATCTTAACTAGATCCATTTGTGGTTGTGTACTCCCATAGTTATAGGGTAAATTATGTTGGGCTTGGGTAAGTGAAACATAAAGATAGCTAGTGGAAGGTTGGGAGGTTGCCACATATTGGTACATGGATATGGATGGTTCAGAGGATGGAATGTATGGGTAAGTGGATATAAGAGGTTAGGTAGAAGGTGGAGATATATACCCTTGTGGGTTAGGAATATAGCTTGGGTTGGGTATAATAGGCATTTGTTGGGGAATCGACATGGGTTAGGTTAGAGGTATGGTTGGTTTGATAGGTTGAGGATGGGTGGTGACCTTAGTACTAATGTGTGGAAGGGTAGAAGGTATGGAAACCACCAAGATTTGGAATGGAGTGGAATTTGGTGGGTTTTATATAAGAGGAAGGGTGGCAATACTAGTAGAGTGTATTCCATTGGTAAGTAGACTATAGGTGTGTAAAGGTTGGGCTAATCTTATACTAGAAGAGTTATTGGTTGGGGTGGAAGGTGTTTGGGTGTTGGTTGGTTGGATGGGTTAGTTTTGGATGGTGGTATTAGAGGGATTGTTTGTAGAAGAAGATGCTTAGGTGACTAGGGGTTGGGTGGAATGGTTTCAATAGAGGTGCTTCCTATGAGATGGGAAAGCATACCATAGGGTGAATCAATAGGTGGAACTGAAGAAAGGGTACATTGAGATATGGTGTTTAGGTAATGTTGGATGGATATGGAGTTATTATCCAGAAAGGTGGAAACATCTATATCACTTTGGGAAATTATCCAAGGGATATTGGGACTTCACAAAGGATGGAAAGAGAAATCTACATCAAATACATACTCCATGGATAAATAATAAGAGGAAGACGAGTGGTTGGGAGGTGGATCTTAATTTTTTTAGTTTTTTAGCTATTTTCTATTGAGAACCATGCAAGGAAGGGTACAAGGAAGATATAAAAAACCTCACAAACCAAAAAAGAAGTAACTAGAATAAAAAATCTCAAGGAAAATAATGTATACATAAAAGTGCATTAAAATCCTATGGTATTTTATTATCTCTCTTTAAGATTATTCCTTAATTTTTAAAGAAGTTATGAAGGACCAACTTGGACTTGTAGAATGGATACTAGAAGAAGATGTATAAGGATGGTTTCTGGTAGTTAAAGCCTCTCAAGATCTATGATATATATTTTTACATGTTTTGATATTGGGGCCTACCCCCTCACTTCACACACCATAATGATAAGGGTATCGAGTGCTTAGACAAAATATACTAAGTTACTAGAGATTATACTTATCTAGCATATTGAGTTGGTTATCCCCTTCATGGTGAAATGCAAGTAGGATAGCCAAGGAAATATGACTTATAGGTGATGAAATCCTAATTAGGCCTTATGTCAATGTTTTAATATTTAATTGAATGTTTGGTTTGGTCTCATTTGTGGGGAGAGAAGTGAGACTATGATTAATTTGCTTGATTAAATTAAGATATTTGAGCTAATCAACACAAGCAAATAATGGATGTAAATTTAATTTTAATCCAAAATAAAATTTTAGTGTCTTTTTAAATGAATACAAAATAACTAGGATGCACCTAGATGATGATGTAAAGCCTAGGCCTAGAATGAGTACTTTTGATTCTCAGAAATGAAAGCAAAAATGATAATTTTTTACCCTTTTCCCTAAAAAATCAAATGAAAATAGAAATTATGTTTTGGAAAGGAAGAAAGGAAATAAGGAACATTTAATTTTTTATAAAATAATGCAATGAATGAATCTTCTCTAATACAACTAAATTTTCTATAACTACGAACCCAAGAAAATGCTCAAGGGTCCCACCAAGTGTGCCAGAATGTTTCACTAATTTTTTTATTTTTTAAGAAGAAAGTTATAAAACTTAAAATAAGGGTGAAGTTATTAGAACTTGATGTGTTCTGTGTTCATGAATCTAGACAATTATTGATACTCCTTTTTATCTGGGGAGGATGACCTACAAATAAGAAAGTACTAGAGAGTTGGATGGTTAGTGAGATAGTAGGGTGGATTGCCTAGTGTGAGATAGATCCAAGAAGCACAAGCTTCCTTGGAGGCTATCAATCCATGCCTTTAAAAATTTTAAGTTTTGATATGTTTAAAATAAATTATTGCATTAAATAATAGGAGGTACTAAAATCAAATACAATAAATGTTTGGAAATAAAAAAGTGATTTTGACTAAAACTAGCAATAAATATTTAAATATTGATGTTGGATTAAGTAAACCTAATTTAAAAAATAATTTGATCCTTTGTGATAAAATAAAACTTAGAAAATAGAATTTGGGTACAGGCAGGTAGGTCAAATTAGCTTCTTTTATGAATGATAAATAGTGGTTGTTGAAGGTCAGGGTATGACCATTGTAAACTGGTGACCATTAGTGGTTACGAATAACCATTAGCAATTACTATGGGATCTAGTTTAGAAAAATAAGTCTAATAAGGGGAGTTTTAAAGAGATTCTAGGTGTGGGGCTTGGGTTAAATGTTGCTTATGAGACAATAATTGATACTCAAAGTTATCTAGTTTAGGGATTGGGTATTCAGATGAGTGAAATAGGTTATTGGTGGTTTTGGGTAAGAGGTGAAGTGTCTAGAATTGTAGAATTCCAACACAAAAAAGTGAGGTGAAAGAGAAATAAAGGGGAAAGACACAAGAAATGAAAAAAATAGAGATAATTACTAAATTTTGATGAAAGAAAACATAAAACATAGCTTTTGGATCCACCTAGGATTCAAAACCTCTTGTACCATCCTGATTGATCTTGATGATGATTATCATCCTCCTTTATTCAACCTTATCTTCCTTTCTTAATATAGAGGAAAGGGAGGTTTCAATCAAAGGGTTTAATAAATGATTCATCACATAGTCTAATTATGCATTGATCATGTGAATAACTGGCTAAATTTAGACAAGTAGTAATCAATGAGTGGATTCTAGTCAAAGTGTTAATGACTCCTTTGATCATGCATGATTTTAAGCAACCATCGATGGTCAGGTTAACCATTGATGGTCGAGGGTCAACCATTGGCAGTTGAGGAAACATAGTCAAAATAGCTAGGATTAGTCACTTTCACTTATGTTTGGTGGTTAAAAGGTTAGAAAATGGTCGAAGATAATAAAATAGAGGTCATGGGGTGCTTTGATAACTAGAAACACAGTGTAATTTTTGAGTGTCTATAGGTAGATACCTAGTTTGAGAGCCCACTCACTTGTATTCATACCAAGGAATGCTAATGCATTATCTAAAATTATGGTGGATGGAACACCAAACCTAGCTACAAGGTTGTCATAGAAATATATATTTTCTCCTTCAAGTAAATGGCTTCTACCCACTTGCTGAAGTAGTCAGTTACAATGAGCACCCATTTATGCCTTGCACTTGATGCTAGATTAATCATCCCTATGATGTATAAACCCCATTGCATGAAGGATTGCTCCTCCTGATAGGTTTGAGTGGAAAGACTACTAGTTTCTACTTTCCTACAAAGAGGGTACACTTTTAGCATTTTCTAACCCATGCATGAGAATCTTTAAAGATATTGGGATAGTAATAACCAACCCTCATTACCTTTTCTATGGTGGTTCTAGTTGTAAAATGGCCTACTATAGGTCGATCATGGAAATATTCCAAGAGTTTGGTCACCTGATTATCATCTATGTACCTAAATAGCACCCCATTGAGGTCCCTTGTAAAAATAACTCCATTAATCAATGCATAAGGTATGGATTAAATCTTGAATTACCTTATTTTGGCTATATACAAACCTTAGGGTCATTCTCCTATTGACAAGAAGTGATCCATCTATTTTGAAGTAGATGTGCACCTACTTTTGAGTTGTCTTGGGTCATCAAAACAACTTTATTATCTTCTTGGAGGTCATTTACCATGTGCTCACACAAGCCCTTACCTCTGACTAGCTTGGTGACCTTCATCTCTATGTCATATTCCATGAAATTTTTGATCCATAATACTCTCTTCTCATTCAAATCCTTGTTAGGGAAGAATTCCTTAACTCTAAGATGAGACACCATAAGATGGATCTTGTTGTTGGAGAGCATGGGCCTAAAATTATTGAAGCTTATCAAGGTTGAAAGAACTTGATTCTCAATGAAAGTGTACCTCACCTCATATCCTTCTAGCCCTTGACTAAAAAAGGAAATTGGCTACTCCATTCCTTCACCATTCTTCTACATCAACATAGTTAATATGTTTTCAACATTTTCAAATATGTACAAGATGAAGTCCTCAGAGAAATAAAGATTTAAGAGTGAGGGTGATTAGATAATGGCATGTTTGATGACCTCAAAAGCTACCTTTCCTTCATTACACCAAGCAAATACTTAGATATTATTTAGCATGGTGGTAATAGGTTTGAGCAAGTTTACAAAAATAGGTATGAACCTTATCACAAATTTGATCTTCCCAAGTAAGTTCTGGATCCCTTTCTTGTGCTTGGGTATGGATAACGCTGAGATAACACTTACTCTATCAATGTAAATGGATATCCCTTATTTTGAGATAATGTGACCCAAC
This sequence comes from Torreya grandis, assembly GCA_037957365.1. NCBI lineage: Eukaryota > Viridiplantae > Streptophyta > Pinopsida > Cupressales > Taxaceae > Torreya > Torreya grandis. The sequence continues at coordinate 147,888 of JARHVA010009106.1, read as the reverse complement.
AAATTACCCTCATACATAAATAATACACATTTATTGGGATTTAAATAGATACCATACTCTCTACATCTCTATAATATTATCTTTAGATGGTCCATGTGATCACTAGCACTCCTGGAGAAGACTATGATGTCATCCGAGTATATTAGTACCATTTGATTTATCAATCCTTCAAAGGACATGTCCATTGCTATTTTAAAGGTCACCTCAACATTATCCAATCCAAAAGTCATATTTTGATAATCAAATGTGCCCCACTTTGTGGTGAAGGCAATCTTGTACCGATCTTACTCTCTCACTAGCACTTGGTTATAACCTAAATATTCATCTAAGAGAGAGAAGCATTTTGAATTAGCAACTACTTGAAGGAGTTTTTACATGGATGGTATAGGGTAATGATCCTTAAAAGAGACCCTATTAATATCCTTGAACTCTACACATAGCCTAATCCCCCCATTCTTCTTCATGATAGGTACTAGATTAGCTACCCATGAGGAGTACTTAATTGGGAAGATGATCCTATATTTAATAATCTTGGTGAATTCTTTTTTCATGAGCTCTTCATCTTTAGGTTTATGGGCCTCTACTTTTTCCTGGTAGGATTGGCATTATCCTCTAGCTATATAGTGTGTTGGGCCAATTTAGGATGAAAGCCCCTCAGGTAAATATATTTCCAAGAAAAGATGTTTGCATATTCCTTACAAAGATTTATGAAAGCATTCCTTTCAGCTTTAGTACTTACCTTTCTAAGCTTGAGGAGCTTGTCTTCAAATATAATAACTCTCTCATAGTTATCTTCATTATTTTACATCACTAATTTATCCTTCCTCATATGGTCCCCCTCATGAAAGAGATATTCTAGGGTGATTAGCCCTTTAAAAAGATTATTAAACCTTAATTGAATAATCTGCTCCTCATACTAATGCTACAATTTTCCTTGGTTGTTAGAGATCTCTATTTATTATTATAAGAAACATGCAATCTGTTTGTTATTTAAAAAAATATTGGTTCATCATCTATCACTGATGGTCATATTACCACTTTGACATATGCTTTAAACTTGGTCTTTTTCAATTCATTGGGGATGTTAAAATGAGCCCCCATAGATGCTAGTATATCAACATGTTGATTTTAGCCTCTTAACACTGATTAGATATTGAATTCCTCAAAGTCCTCAATTAGGTCCTACACTCTATGTTTTTATGACTTCATTAATGGGTTCTTAGTGGTATTCTGACCTCTAACATGGTGTACAACTAATTCACTATCCCCATAGACTTGTAATTACTTAATCCTTCTCTTATCAGCCCACTAAAGGCCATGGATGAGACACTCATCTTTTGTTACATTATAGGAGAAACTAAACTGAAACCTATATGAAGATAAATACATGTCATTTGAAGGGGAAAATATCATAACACCTACACCCACTCCATGCTTGGTCCTTGAGCCATCAACAAACAACTTCCATAGAACACTAGGGTCTTATTGAGGCCTCATGAGGGATGGCATGGCATTCCATAGCTCATCTAAGAACATGTCTGGTACCTCTTTTGGATGAGTGTTCAGCTCCTGCCCCATTTCAAATTCATCCTCATCAATGATCATACAATTGATGTTGACATTATCTAGTTCATAAGGCTCTATGTGAAACTATTCAATGGGATCAACTTTGATTGACACTTTGGATCCATATATTGTCATGAATGCCATATAGGACCAATCTACTATAAGATAGCCCCTATATTTATTATGAACTCTCTGGATAAACATAGTATAAAGTGAGGAGGAACATCCAAGATCAATACATTTTGAGCCATTAAGACACTTGGACAAGTGTGTAGGGTCATATTGAGGTCCATGATTATGACATATGGATTGGGCGAAGAAAAATCAGGTTATAACACTACTTTGGATTGTGGTTCATATTTTAGGCCAAGCTAATCAGCTATGGACTTTGGTATTACCGAGGTACTAGCCTCACTATCCACTAATAAATTATTCACTGGAGAGTTTTTAATGATCACATAAATATATAAGGGAGGAAGCTTGGCTGCTTTAGTTTATTGCCTTTCACTAGGCCCTTTGGCAACATTAGTGAGAACTTCATTCACCTTGCTTGATGGATTGTCTATCTTTATTTTAACATTAATCCTTGACAAACCTTTTTGAAGAATCTCCACTTGGCCTATCATGGAAAGCATATCCCACATGGGCACACTCATATTATATTTCTTCATTTATTCAATAATGTTTATGGGTGAACCTCCAACCTTTTCTTGTGATTTGGAAGCCACTTCTATTGTTTGTTAAACTTGTGAGCCTTAGGGCATGAAAAGGTTCCCTTGATTCTGATTCATTAGAGGTATTGGAACCTTTATAGTGATAAAAAATTCATTTGGATTTTTTAGTGGAGTAATGGTAGAAATAACTTTGACTACTTTTTAATTACCATCCATGTTTCTTATTTTATATCTTGCATTTGTAGCCACTAGTATGTAGGCTTGGTTAAAACTAGCCTATTGGTCAGATGCATAGCACTCTTCTAGCTCATAATTGACCATAGTGGTATCTGGTTGGTTTGGTCCTTGATTAGACCCTTGATCTTGTGGAGGTTCCTTTGGCTTGGTCATCATAGGAACCTGTATGTTCTAAGAAATAAGAGCTTAGTTTTACCCAAAATTAGTAGCTTGATACCATTGATCATTGAAGGCTTGGTTGAGGTCAATATTTGCGATAATATGTTGACCAAAAGATTGATTCCAAGGCATGGTACACTCTCCTTCTTGAGCCATATAATTTTGAACTAGTACCAAGGTGTTGGAAGTGCTAGCAACATTAGGGTTACATTTATTCTACCTATTATATCCATGTTGTCCTATCTTTAGTTTTGACCTTGGTATTTCCCCTTATATGGTGGCCTATTTTATTGAAAGACTTGTTGAGGTTGATATGAACCTTGATAAGGCATATTGAAATCCTATTGCCTCTTAAAATTTACCATCTCATTTCCCAAAGATTAAAACATTCTCTTGAGCTCTTGGAAGTTATTTTAGCCTTGAGAATCACTAGATACACTAGTGGAAACTTTCTCTTATTGGTGTGGGTATTGTAGTAATTATTGGTGTACGAGGAATGACATCTATTAAAGGGATAGTAATAAGAGGTGGTCTAATTTTAGTAAGTAAGGGAATTAGTGGTTTGGGTGTAAGCTTGCTTATTTGAACCAAACAATTTTCTTCTTTGATGGCCACCTCAGAAGCATTTGGAAGTATATCCCCCCCCATAGATTGGATCATCACTTCTATGTCACTATTTAAAGCCTCCAAATAGTATAGAAAGGCAAAGTTAGAGGTTGGTCTAATTGAGACTAGGATTCTGTCCCAAGTTTTTTGGAACCTTGGGTTGAAGTCTTGCATGACTTCAAGGAGCTATCTTAATGGTATTTAGTTTTTCTCCAAGTGAAAAATGGTCACTTTTGTCCTCAAATATTTTACACAAGGCTTCTCCTAATTGGTCCCATGTTTGAATGGAATTAGAAGCAATGCCTCTATACCCATCTAGGGCCTTTCCTTTTACATAAGTATTTAATAACCTAATAGCTATATTTTCCTTAATGACATTATGGATATTAAAAAAATTGGCCATGTCCATGAGGTGCTCAAAAGGTATTTTAGCTTGGTCACTAGCATAATAAGGAACACTTTTAAGGGCTATGACTGGGATAAGATCATATTCAGCAAAGTCTAGAGGACTTTTCTTTCTTAAAATCCACAAAGGATCTAAGGGATGTTATGGCTATGGAAGTGTTTAATAAAGGTATTCTTGTAAGGGTAGGTGTTGAAAATGATCTAGGAGTAAAGGTTCCTTGATATAGATGTGTATTAAAAAAACTTAATATTTTTTCTAGATTTGAAGGTAGTTCAAGAAATTCAAAGGGAATACCTATTAAAGCTAACCTTGTTGTCACCTTTGCCATGAGATACAACTACTACTTTGCACCAAAGTGTTGATTCTTCCTTATGGAGTTGCTAGATGATATTGCTTGGGAACTTAACTACAACAAATTTGATCAAACCAACATCAACTTTGATCAATCCTCCTTTTGGACTATGTTCCCACTAGGTGTGCCAAAAACTATTGTTGGATTAATTTATACCCTTGGGTAGAGTTCTTTAGGATCCTTCCAATTAAGCTAGATAATGGGAAAAACCCTAGTCTATTGGTCACCTATGGTGGGGTTAGGACTATGAATAAGGTTGGATTCCTCTTGATGCTCAAAAAAATTAATGTTAAACTGATGCTTCATAGGAAAAAGGGTTAGAAAGAGGATAAGAGATACTAAGAAGGATAAAAGGGTGATACACCAAAGTTAAATGGATACTCATACAATCTTGAACACACACTAGATCAACAAAAGATAACTATGGCTTACTTAATCTTACAATCTCACTAGTTACATAAATGATTCATAGAAGAGGTTTCAAATAGAACACTAATCTAGACCCACAAGCTAGCTTGAAAAACCCTTCAAAGAGGCAAGCAAAAGGACAATAGACTAGGAAGAATCTCCTTCACAAATTCACCATTTACAAGCATACTAGGCACTGATTAAAGAAAATAGATAGGCAACGAGTTGATATTATTACCTCAAAAGGTATTTCTTATAATATTATGATAGGGTTTAACCATATCAAATGAGAATACTTTTGCAAGAGTCTTAATGAGCATCCTTGTCTCATAAGAGAATGATAAATTCTAAGAACTGAGAACCCCTTCAATGGGAATGAGACTAGGATATATATATGAAAAAGAGAGAAATAATATGGAAGCACACCATTAGAGAAGGAACACACTATCCCAGGTCATTAATTAAACCTGATCTACCACATTTTTCTTCTTATCCAATGAAATCTTTTCCACCTTTTTTTTTATCAAATTAGGACACTGCCCATGGTTTATTGAGTGAGAAATTCCCCAAATGTTCTAAGTATGCATTGAGTTCCCTTAGATGTATTTCCCAACAATAGACCTTTTATTTAATCCTTCACACCATGTCTCATTTGAAGACAAAACTTCATGCTAATAGATCTGACAGAAATCATGGCTTTGTGCATTCTAGGTGGCTACTTGTCAAAAATATGGCCATGCTGAAGGATGAGGACCATTTGCATTAATCACATATCTATTTTATATCTATGTTGGATCATAGGTCTATTATATAGATAAAAACCAATATAATATTATTGGTTTTCTTATATTTGCCACATTAATATAGACTTATAGACTGATTACCCTCTTTCTACATATAAATAGGTCCAAAAGACACAATTTGTTTATGCAAAAACTAAGGGTTCATCATATACATGGATCTTTCTTAAAAAGGTGAAAATAGTTGTATAAATAACCCTACCTAATAAAAATTTATGAATTAGAGGTTCGTATTTAGCTCCAATGGTGGTCCCTTTATGTGCCTTATGTCTTACTACATCAGTGTCTCCCTTTAATGGCATTGGATCGAGATTCAATGGTAGAAAGATGATCTTATAAGACATATTTGATTTTGGTCAAAAATGGTCTCTCAATTCCATAAAAATTCTAGGGCTTTCCTTTATTATAATTAGTTGTTGATATTTTATTGAACTCATTGACATGTTGACCCATTTCACTCTATTAAATCTTGCTTATCCAGATGAATACTTATCCTTGATCTTCTATTAGTTGAACAGACTATTGACACTTGTCATGCACACATTTAATTTTTAGATTTTTTGACCCCTTTGACCTCTTCTTTATATTAGATCTAAAAGTATGATCAAACGAGTGTCATTAGATCTACCTGGGACCTATTGTTTGAAAACTAATGACTATTTATTGAGTCTTAAAATTCATGTCTACAAGATCATCATTTGATGTCTGCATAGACATATTTGACATCCCACAGATCATCAAATTTAAGCTCCAATGGATTTTTACTTGAGCTCTAATTTGACATCTAAAAAAATGTTAATCACTTTTTGACAAACTTTGAAGTCTTGGATCTAAAAGTGAAGAGGTCATGGAGGCACCAAAATTTTAAGAGATACTCTTGATACTAAAAGGTATAAACCCACTTGATCCACTACATCCACGATATTTATAAGTGTGTTTAAATTTTTTTTAAAGTGAGCTAACTCATGTGTTTTTGCATGACATTCGAGTGCCTATCATGGTCAAAAATGGCTAAGTATGGAAACTTAGCAAATTTTATCTGAGAAGCTAACTTTGAACATGCATAAATTTTATCACACTTCATCAGATGGCCTAAATATAGCACATAACAACTATGTACTAAGATAAAAAAAACCCATATGACCATTTTATTTAGAAATGACCACATGTGTGAGATATGATGCCATAAATCTGCACACTCAACTCTATTTGACCTATGTAAATTTTCTTAGTATGAAAACTTAGAAAATTCTGTCTAAGAGGCCAAATTTGAGTCTTCATATCATCTATTATGCTTAGTCAGATGACCTAAAACATGGGAAATATATTCTTGCAATTAATATGAGTAGACCCATATGATGAATTCTTCTTGACTCATCCACACATGGTAATGATGGTATCAACAAACTACCTACTCAAAATTTCTACCACTAGACCCAAAATGTCTAGATGAACATAATGAATAACTAGATGAATGATATGCACTTCCATACTCATTTTAATCACTCTTGACATCCCATAGGGTCTTTTTAACACTTTATACCTATCTCTTAGAAATTGGTAAATTACATTTTAAGTGAACTTAAAGTGTTTCAAAATCTTTTTGATCAAAATGAGATCCTTGGACCACTCATCCCATCTAGAACTTTTGTTCACCTACTCATCCATTAGTAACATGGTCTATCTAGGCATAAGCTTGGTATGTGGGCCAAAATTGGCCGATAGTACATAGTATATTATTTTCATACACACACATTTTAAAGTATATGAGTGTAATACATGACATATATGTTACAAATGGACATATAGATGCAAGACTTTCATGTACCTATTGGCCATGACAATATTGGGTGCACGCTATTCCATAATTTTCAATCTCATAGGTTATATCTATATATGACATATATCTTAAGTTAAGTTATCTATATTTAATACACATGTTATTAAGCTACTAATATATTTTATAGTGATACATGGATATTATATTATAATATAATGTGATATTTATACATATGGATGGTGTAGACTAGTATTTACTTGTTATATGCTTCATTGATGGTGTTATGCTATTGAATCTTAGGCTAGTTTTTTTTTGCCTATTATGTGTGGCCCCTTCACCTTGTTTATGACATATTTACATTTTTTGTGTATGTAATATTGTCAGTCAATTTTCACCCTTGCAGAGGTAGTTCAAGCCTACTATAATTGAGTGAGATAATGGGATTTGCCCTAGACCTGTGGGTTGTCTATAGTGGGGTAAACCTCTAGTTAAAAGGATTAGCTCCATAGATTTGTCTTGATTTCTCTCTTACTAACTAGTTGGTGTATGAAAAGGGATAAAAATAATACAACTACAATAAAAATAAAACAAATAGGTCATACACTAAAATATTTTATCCAATACTATCCTATGTTTTCACTTAAAATAGGTACAATTACAATCTCATCTATGCTTCAAGAGAGAGTCTCTCACGTAAGTATTTAAACCTAGAGACTATATAAGTATAATAGACAAGATGAGAGATTCAAAAGATTGATAAGACACTAATAAAACCACAAACACTTATATACAAATCTACAATTTAATGTACTCTAAGTGACCTGCAAGAAGATAACATATCCATACCTAGGTGCACACAAGTGGGACAAGATGCAAAGACAAGCAATTTTATCACTAAAATTTATCAACTCATTCAACACATTGAAATATGAAATTTTAAAGATTGAACCAGTTTGAATTTATTTTCTCAAGTAAAATATGAGTAAAAAAAATATTTGGGCTTCACCTACATTTCTTATGGATAGATTACAATGCCAAAACTAGGCATACTTATAGCACCAATGAGAAAGAGAGAGAAATCCCATACTATGAATGGAATCTTGGGGGTTTAAAATAATGGAGAAAGATGATTAGTATTTGTAAGAGTTAGGCTAAATCATTTTAATTAATGATTTTTTTTATTGATCTCCAAGTCTTCTACAAACAACCTTCAGGTTAGGAGTCAATCCTTGAGGAGTTCATAAGTCTTCTTAAAAACTAATCTGATATCTTACAATAAACCTCTTCATTTACCTTGAAATTGCATGGATATCAAATTAAAAGGTTGGATTGACAACTCACCAAGGTGTATTCATCATTATTTATTCTTGATATAGGACTTTTTGAAAGTGGGAGTTATCTTAACTCATGAGGTGCAGTCTATGATCTTGGGCAGTGAAAAGATCACCTAATTCCTATTATATAAACTATAAATGATCACTTTGAGCCTAAAATATTCCATCAACATCTCTTTAGGGTTCTAAAGGATTCAATTTCCACCTTGTAATTCTTTTCACTCCTCTCAAATATTCACTTTAACATTGGTTGTCTGACACTAGTTGGAAGTTAGGCCTAGTTGCACATACTAGCTCATTTGAATGACCATAAAAGTTGAAAGGAATCTTGTAAAAATTATTAGGATCATGTTATTAGACCCAAAAAACACTTAATCCCATAAAAAATTCCTTCAAACAATCAAAAATTTTATTTTATTTCCAATCTAGATGATTAGGTCTGTCAATCCTAGTACATCTCAAACTGGCTTCCCTCTGTAGATTTGTAAGAATAGTTTCATGAGTGGATGAAAATAGTTTATTCCATAAGGAGTTATAAAATATCTCATGGTACCTCCTATAATGGTTTTTAAGTTTTTATCCATGTTTTTACCCTTCAAAATCATTAAAATTGGCAAAAGAGAGGGAATTTAGGGTGTCTGTACATGTGACATCAACATCAAATTTTATGGTGAGGATCAACAGAGATATTTTGACAAGGTTCATGTTAGAACACAACTATCTAATAAGAGGGGGTGAATCAATTTATTGATTAAACTTATTCCTTTAATACATTTTAAAGAAAACAAGACATTATATGTAAAGAACACACACACATAAATTCACATGACACCATATTTATATGTGGAAACCCCAATATGGGAAATTCCATGATGAAAATAACTACTATAATCTACTATTCTAATCTAGCCTCATAATAAATAACCTCATTGGCTATAATGTTTAAGGACACCAACCCTAAGGAGATACCAATCCCCTAATTTAAGAGCACCTAGTCTAAAGAAGCACCCACTCCCTAACTGAGCACCAACTCATCTTATCTAATGGCACTAGTCAATCAGATCTATTTGGAGCTACAAATTTTGACTATAATGTAGATTCATAAATTAATCCAATTGACTATTCTCTATTACAGGTCTGGTTTGTAACTATTCATGACATGTAATTCATCTCTCTTCTCTTTCTTTATTTCTCTTCTATACCCCTATAGTTTTATGTCTCTATATTTATCTATTTCACACAATTCAATAATACCAATAGAATATGCCTATATCCTAGATATTGTATATATAATCAATTGATCTAGGGTTCATATCTTCTCTATGTTCATACTAGTTTACTAACACATCACACTTAGATCTATTGGACCTTAGTTCATGTCTTTAACTACAAGTTTATCATTTCTTGAACTCATGCTCCACCATGATGATTCTTGGTCTCATTACTATCTTTAGCATATATTTGGCTCTAGTTTTGATACACATGCTATATTTCACAAATTTGATCGATTATAGTAATCAATCTCATTGTTTGTATCATAGTTTATGGCTTACTAACATGTTCTTATGCTTCACTGTTAGTATGATCATATCTTTTGACTATTGATCTTAAGTTTGGTGACATGATTTGATGGTCTTAATTTAAACTAGTCAACTTTAAAATGTGTTCATTGGATCGATATATGACAATCTTACATGCTCTATTCGATCTTCATATGCTTTTAGACTTTAAATGTTCAACTTTATTGATTTTTCTAATTTGAGATCTCACATACCATTAGATCTTCAAACTAGCATGGTTTTTATCTCTATCTAATGTTAAATGTTGAGCTCTTTATCTCATCTCACTACTTCTTGAGTCTTTAGGATGCTTATGCTTTATCAATATCCTCAAGAGTTTCTCAAAGTTTAACTCACCTCTGACTCATTAAACATATATCACCTTATCCCATTGATTCTACTTTCTCCATTAGATCTCCTTTGCATGATCATCCACTCACTATTAGATCTTCTGACAAGATCAATCTTTATCTTGGCTTAGCTCTTGAGAATGTGACACTTGGAATTAGCATGTGTCTTCTACACATTGATGTTAGTTTATACTATTAAGACACTTGGCAATCCCACATTGCTAATTAACCTTTTAACTTTAAACCACTCTATAAATTTAATGTGTAATCTCCATGATTTTGACACTTGGCATAGTACATTTACTTAGAGGTTCCTCTAAAAAATTGAATTTCCTATGATTTTATTGGATCTTTAATATATGATTAAGTGTTGACCATTGATCAAACTAGGAAAATTCTTAACTCAAGGACTTAGGAAATATAAAGTCTTAGAACATTTGCTCAAGTCAATAATTACTAGGTTGAAGGGGCTAGATTCAAAATGACAAGGACTTAAACTATAATTTAAGTTACTAGGTCCTAGATATATCCAATCAACACAAAAATAGAACATTACTATTGATGCCATGACTAAATATCATAGGGTTTTATTTTGAATCCTTGTTAATGGTTGAGAGTCAAAATAAATGATTTATGAGCTCATTCCTTCTCATTTTAACTTGGTGACCTCAAACATCCATAAATGGTCTCTGTAAAAGTAAGATAACTTTACACTGTGAAAATTGTAAAATATGATCTTCCCTTCATCAGTATTTCTTGATCCTTTTGACATCAATGACATCCATAGTGTCCCTTTTGACATTAATGACAATCATATTTCCAACAATATCCCCTTTAGGCATTGATGGCAAACTAAATTCTCTGACGCAAACTATATACTCTAATATTATAATACTCTACTCCTTCTATGGCATTGCTTGCACTGGCTTGAAATAAAGTTGTTCATACCAAAACATAACTTGGACATAATTTATCTTCTACAATTTTTCCCCCTTAGGCAATTGTACGTTTGCCAAAACTTAACTTGGATACATGCTTTTCTCTTTAAAACTTTTAGATAGATCATTTTTCACTTCTTATCCCAACTGTTACAAAGATCATTTTCACTCTTTCTCCCCCTTTGACATCAATGTTAAAGGGAATCTTTTTCATTGTTTATCCAAATGTTTCTTCCTCTTTATCAAATAAGGAGTTTGTCCAAGAATCTTCAATCATCAACTCATTAAAATTTTGAAAAAATATACACACCTCAATTGCCTTTTCTCTCTTCTTCCAAGGATTAATAAGGATTATATGGTTCTCCCCTAGAATCATGCCGTATCACTAAGATCTAGTGATGTGGTGCAAGAGCCACCACTCCCAACTTCTATCTCAAATATTAAAATTGTTCCTTAGGAATAGGTTTGGTGAATATGTCTATAATTTTATCCTTAGTCGACACATATTCCATTGTGACAGCTTGATCTATAACCTTCTCTCTTAAAAATTGATGATTGATATGTGCTTAGTTCTATAATGCATCATTAGATTCTTTGATATGTTAATATCACTTAAACTATCACAAAGAATAGAGATAGGTAATGATATCTTTGAGCATTTTCTTCATCCACAAGAATTGAGTATAACATGCCACTACTGTAACATACTCTACTTCTATTGTAGAAAAAGTAATTGAATCTTGAGTTTTTACTCAACCATGAAACAAGTCTATTTCCAAGGAATAATGCACCACCACTAGTGATTCTTCTATCATCCACACTTCCTACCCAATCAACATATGTATATGTTGTCAAAGTGAAATCTTCACCTTTGGGATACCATAATCCATAGTTAGTTGTGATTTTGATATATCTAAAGATTATTTTCATTGCGTTGACATGTGACTCTTTATGATCATCTTGGAATCTTAGAACCATGCATACTGCTTGCATGATATCATATCTTGATGTAGTTAGGTACAAGCTACCTATCATTAATCTATATATAGTCTAATTTTCATCAAGGGACTCATCTTATTTGCTCAGCTTACATCCAATTATCACAGGAGTCCCAACTAACTTATTGTATTCCATTATAAACTTCTTAAGTATTTACTTAGCATGCTTGGTTTGGGATATAAATATCCCTTCATCAAATTGTGTTATTTGTAGACCAAAGAAGAAAGAAAGTTCTCCAAGCATAGACATCTCAAAATCATTTTACATTTGATTATAAAATTATTTGTACATCCTATTGTTGATACCACTAAAAATGATGTCATATACATATAAAACAACAATTAACATATGCTCACCTTCAGATTTAAAGTATAGATTGTTAACTACATAACCATTGTTGAATCCTTGTTGCTACAAGTACCGGCCCAATCTTGAGTACCATGCTCTAGGTGCTTGTTTTAGACCATATACAGATTCCTTTAATCTATAAACAAAATCTTATTCTTTTTATAGTTGAAAACCTTCTGGTTGTTCAATATAGACTTCCTCTTCTAGGTTCTCATTCAAGAAAGTAGACTTGACATCCATTTTATAGAATTTGAACTTATTATAAATAGATAATAATAGAAACATTCTTATGGATTCCAATATAGAAACTAGAGAAAAAAATTTCTCAAAATATATGACCTCAACTTGTGCATATCCTTTGTGCACCAATCTTTCCTTATTCCTTATAATAACTCCATCTTCATTCAGATTGTTTCTAAAGACCCACTATTGACCTATTACATTCTTGTTAGAAGGTCTTGGAACTAATTCCCAAGTTTTTTTCTTTTATATCTAGATTAGTTTTTCATCCATGGATTTTAGCCAATTCTCATCCTTGCTAGCTTCAACATAGCTTTTAGGCTCAATTTTAGACATTAGAGGAAAACTTACATGCTCCTTTATATGTGCAACTCTTCTCCTTGTCTGAACTCCTTCATTATTGTTACCAATGATCTAATATTTAAGATGATCCTTTTGAACAAATATTGTATGTGGATTTTCATTGTCTTCCCCATCCTCTTCATTATCTATTTCTTCTTCAAAATATGATTCCTCAATATAAATTTATTTTTTAGGTTTAACTTGTTTCAAGCCGTCCTCAACCTTGACATTAATGCTCTATACAATATTATGTAGCCTTTTATTATAACTTATGTAGGATTTGATTTAAGTGGAATACCCAAGAAATATTCCTTCATCACATCTTGATTCAAAGCTTCCCAATTTGTCCTCCTTTCTCCTAATGTAGTGTTTGCTACCAAACACTCTAAAATACTTCACAAAGGCAAGTTTTCCATACCATAGTTCATAGGGATTTTGGTCACTAGTTACCCTTAGTTAAACTCTATCCAAGATATATAATATTGTTTGGACTACTTCTCTCCAGTATCCATCAGTTAACTTGGCCTCTTTTAACATTGTTATGGCCATCTCCTTGACTATCCTATTCTTTCTTTCAAGAAATCCATTCTATTGTGGAGTCCTTCCTATAGAGAAATGTATTTTGATTCCATACTTCTCACAATACTCTATGAACTCATTTGAGGTGAATTCTCCACCTTTATCATATCTTAAACATTTGATTTTTAATCCAATTTCATTCTCCACCATGACCCTAAGGATCTTGAATCTATCAAATGCCTATGACTTGTCCTTCAAAAAGGTTACCCATGTCATTATTGAGTAATCATCTAAAAATAACATGAAGTATCTATCTCTTTTAGATCATATTATCTTAATAAGACCACAAAGATCAGTTGAACTAATTCTAGAGGCTTTGTAATTACATACTGTTTTATTTGAAATCTGACCCTTGTCTACTTACCTAGTTGACATTCCTTGCAAATAGTGTCTGCAGGTTTGGTTATCTTAAGTATGTGTCTAACACACTTATTTTAGCTCATTTTGAATAGGTTATCAAATTTAACATGACCCATTATTCTATGCCATAACCAACTCTCATATATATTTTCTATCAGGTAGCTATTACCATTCACTTCAACAAGATTATAGATATTCATTTTAGTTCTTTTCCCTTCTACAACCAGTCTTCTAGATCTCTTTAACTTATAGCCTTCTACATTAAATGTGACCTTATATCCATTTTCACACATTTGTCTAACACTCAATAGATTATGTTTTAATCCTTCAACATAAAGGACATCATGTGTAGGTAGTTTTCCATCTATGTTCAAGGTTCCTTTACCTCTGATCTTTACTACAGTGTTGTCTCCCAAACTGACAAATCCTTCCTTACATTTGATTAGTTTTATGAAATTGATTTTATCATTAGTCATGTGGTTTAAGTATCCACTATCTATTACCTATAAATTTTTCTCCTTGACATGTAGTGTAGTTTGAGAAATCATAGATTGATCTTTTACTTTCCACACATATTTTGTTTTTTTGTTGGGCTTATTTTTCTCTTTTTTAGAGACTAGTGAGTTTTTGTTCACATTGGGAGGTATGATTTTCTTTTTAGTTTGTACCTTTAGTATTAAAAATCTTATTATTCATTGTTTAGCTGTGACCATAATTATTATAGTTATAACATATTACATTTCTATCTAACAAGGAAGCAAATGAATTTCTACTTACAATTTTTTTTCTCCTTTTAGGTACAACTCTAAAATTAATAGCCCTATTACCAAACTAATTACAAGTATAACAATATCCATAGATAGATGAGGAATAATTGGTCATAGTATTTAATTTAGTAGTATGAGGAGCTCTTTTAATCTTTGGCTTCTTCAAGTATCTCACTTTTGTGTATCATTTTGCATCAGATATCTTTGTCTTCTTCTTTTATTTAGGCTTCTTTTCTCCTTCAGCTTTCTTCACATTAATTATGTTTGAGTTTGTCTTTGTATACTTAAAATATTTATTTTTCTTTGCTCCTAATTCTCCTTCTACTTTAAATTTGTCATATAAGTTAGTAGATGTACTACTTATGAAATTTTTTCCTTTTTCATAACCAATATATAATCTCTCTTTTGAAGGATTTTGAGTGTTGATCAATTCATCAAGAATGTCTGATCCTTCTATCAACTTCAGACTTTTGTCTAGTTTTCTTTTAACTTTCTTAATCTCTTTTCTATAAGTCACTATCTCTGCTTTTAACTTCATGCACTCATTAGATTTAGATTGTAGTTCAAGTTTGACTACATCTTCTATTATTTTAGCCTCTTCAACTTGTGTCTTTAGGCTAACCACCATCTGATCAAAATTTTTAAGACTTTTGGATAATTTTTCAATTTATGTTTGTCCAAGTTTCTTCTGATTTGATTTCTCTTTTCTCATCTTGTCAATCTCATTTAGAGCACATATGAGTTCACACTCTAGATCTAATTCTCCTTCTTCTTCATCATCTGAGTCTTCAACTTATTTTTTTCTTTATTCATATAATATGATCTTGATGCCATGAATAGGACTCCATTTCCCTCAACTATAAAGGCACAATCATGAATATCATCTGAGCTATCACTATCATTTAATGAGACACTATCTTATTTTTTGTATATACCCTTCTTATTCTTAAAGAAGTTATTCTTCTTAGATTAGTGGGGTTCCACCTTTTTATTGTAAGTTCATTTAGTAAAAAAATGTCCTACCTTACCACAATTAAAGAATTTAATGGGTAGCTTACCTTTGTAATTTTTAGATCTTATTTTTAATATTTTAAAAAAGTAGGCTTCTTCTTCATCAGTCTCCTCAGATCTAGATGTAGGTGCTTCTTCCTTCACTAGTTTGGATGCTTTGAATGCAACCTCTCTCTTGAAAGTATCTATCTCTCCCATTCTCATCTCATAAGATGTGAAGGTTCCATGCAACTCATCAATAATGAGTTTATCTAGATCCCTTGCTTCCTCTATTATAGATATTTTTGAGTCATACCTTGATGGTAGAGATATTAAGACCTTATTGATAATGACTATATCTTTCATCTCTTCTCCAAGGTCTCTAATTGCATTGACTATTTCATCTACTCTAAGAAGGTAGTCTGTATTTTTTTCTTCTTCATTCATTTTAAGGCTTTCAAAATTGTCTTTGAACACTTGTAGCTTGGCCTACATTACCTTGTCATCACCTTCATATATTATTTTTAATTCATTTCAGATATCTTATGCATTTTGGTAATGTATAACTTTGATAAAACCTGAATTAGACAATCCATAAAGGATATCATTTTTTGCCTTAACATTTCTCTCATATGCTTTCTTGGTAGATTGAATAGTAGGATTTTTAGCAAGAGTTGTATATCCATTTACAATGGACATCCATACATCAAACCCTAATGAAGATAAATATGCTCCAATTCTTATGCTCAAAAATGAATAGTTTGATCCATCAAAGAGAGGTGCCATGTTTGAGGAAGATCCTTCTTGACTATGTATTTGTGTTTACCATCCAATATCTACTTGACCTAATTAAGATTTTCTAAGGAACCAAGGCTTTGATACTAATTTTTGGAACACAACTATCTATTAAGAAGAGGGGTGAATCAGTATATTGCTTAAACTTAGTCATTTAATGCATTTTAAAGAAAACAAGATAAGATATGCAAAGATCACACACACATAAATTTACATGACACCATATTTATATGTGGAAAACTCAATATGAGAAAAACAATGGTGAGAATAGCTATTAGAATTTACTATTCTAATCTAGCCTCACAATAAAGAAGTTCACTAGTTATAATGTTTAAGGGCACCAACCCTAAGGAGACACATATCCTTTTATTTAAGAACACCTACTATAAGGAAGTACCCACTTCGTAACTGAGCACCAACTTAGTTTATCTAATGGTACCCACCAATCAAATCTATTTGGAGATACAACTCTTGGAGATACAACTCTTAACTATAATATATATTCATAAATGAATCCAATTTGTTATTTTTTGTTATAGGTCAAGTCTATAACTATTCATGCCCTACACTTCATCTCTCTTCATTTCCCCTCTAGTTATGTGTCTCTATATTTATCTATTTCACACAATTAAATAATACCAATAGCATCTACCTATATCCTAGATGTCATATATATAAGCAATTGATCTATGGTTCATATATTCTCTATGTTCACACTAGTTTGCTAACACGTCATGCTTAGTTCTATTGGACTTTAGTTCTTATCTTTAACTTCAAGTTTTATACATCCTGAGCTCATGCTCCACCACCATGATTCTTGGTATCATTACTATCTTTAGCATATACTAGGATCTATTTTTGATGCACATGCTATATTTCACAAATTTGATTGATTACAAAAATCAATATCATTGTCTATATCTAAATTTATGGCTTACCTACATGTTCCTACACTTGACCATTAGCATGATCATATCTTTAAATATCAGCCATTGATTTTAAGTTTGGCACCATGATTTGATGGTCTTTATTTAAATTTCTCAACATTAAAATTCTTCCATTTGATCAATCTCTAATAGGCTTACACACTCCATTTGATCTTTGTATGCTTCCAGACTTTAAATGTTTAACTTTAAAACATGTCCATTGATCTTTTTGATCTGATCTCCTACATGACATGAGATATTCAAACTATCATGGTCCTTATCTCTATCTAACATTAAAATTCAAGCTCTTTATCTCATCTAATTTCTTCTTGAGTCTTTGGAATGCTTACAATAAACATCGAGCACTTTATCCCATTGAGTCCACTTGCCCCATTGGATCTCCTTTGTATGATCATCTACTCACCATCAGATCTTTTAACAAGCTTGATCTTTACCTCTGATTATATCTTGAGAATGTGATACTTAGTATTAGTGCATGCCTTATGCACATTACTATTAATTCTTGCTATTGAGACACTTGGCAATCCCACATTACTCATTGACATTTTGACATTAAAATACTTTGTATATTTAGTTTGATACCTCCATTATTTTTACACTTGTCACTAGAATGTTTACTTGAAGGTTCATTTTAAAATTTGACTTTCCTACACTTCATTGGATCTTCAACATAAGATTAAGCTCTAACCATTGATCGAGCTTGGACAAATCTTAAGTTGAGGAATTAGGAAATATAAAGTCTTAGAACATTTTCTTGAGATGATAATGACTAGTTTGAAGGGTTTGGTTTCAAAATAAAAATAATGACTTAAGTTATAACTTAAGTTACCTAGTCCTGGCTATATCCAATCAACACAAAAATATAACATGCCTATTGATGCCATGACTAAAGCTTATAAGGTTTTATTGTAAAACCTTGGTAATGGTCGAGAGATGAAACAAATCATTTGTAAGCTCATTCCTTCTCATTTGGACCTACTAACCATATATTTAATAAGCTCATTAAAAACATAATGGATATTCTATCTGATTCACTTCAAACATCCATAAATGGTCTTTGTAAAAGCAAGACAACTTTGCACTATGTAACTTGTAAAGCATGATCTTCTCTTCATCAATACTACCTGATCCTTTTGAAATCAATGACACCCATAGTGTCCCATTTGACATCAATGACAATAATATTTCTAATAGTTCACATGTTTTTAGAGCCAAAATAATGCATTTGGATCCATTGGGGAACAAATCTATCACATTGCATTCATCCAAGGGTTTTAGTAGGGTTTAAGACTTATTTGGGGTATTAAAAATTGTTCATAAAGAATCAATCATAAATTAGCCTGATTACACTTGGAAAGCCTTATTGAAATACCTACAAAACTATTATAAATGTCTCGAATTCCCAAGCAAAGTGTGAGCTATGATATGAATGTATGAAATTGCTCATCAGGTAGTAGACTTAGTGATCTTAAGCTCAGGAAAGGTGTAATCTAAGTTTTATCCCTAAAAATGCAAGTATACTATTAAGAAAGATTCAGACACCTTCAAAAAAATATTCCCCATGGTTATATATGTTTTGATAATTGATATCACCCCACTATGTGCATTTGGTGCATTGGTCAAGAAACCTGAGGTTATAAGTTTGTCACCTCCTTGCTAGCCCTAAAGTGCATTTAGATTGAAAACTAATGTTTTGTGTATCTTAAGAGTGTATTGATGAATTTTATATGTTTATTAATTTATTAAGTTAATCTCCATGTAATTTGACATGCCTATTTTGTGTTATAGTCCAAATAGACCCCTAGTCTCAAGATCGTCCCTTGTTAATAGAGTGAGCAAGGTATGACACAAAAACATGAGAATGCCTGTTACATGTATGGACTTAAGATGACCATGGATATATTTATCCACTCATTACCATATTATATTCTAATATTCAAAGTGTAATTATGCCTATAGAGGCCTCAAAACTCCATTTCTCTCATGATTAACTAGATCTGCCTATGTGACATTTAGGCCTACAGGCCGAAATAGAGTCTCATATTTAATATAATATTATCCAATAGAGTATGAGGGTTATATGAAGGTTCATGATAGTGTGAAACCATTTTCAAATGGATTTTATCCCTTAGGATTTCTCTTTTTCATGTTTTACTCAGCCAAACAAGCAGGCTTGTGTGTGGGCTATGCTCATTAGGTCTAGACTGTGTCTTAAACTCCTCATATTGCTATTAGGTCTAAGTAGTTTAAAATGAGATTTTGATTGCATTATTAAAACCATTTAACAAATTAATATATTTAAAACCTATTTATAGTCTTCACTCATTCCTCAAATCAAGTAGAAATTCATAAAGAGCAAGCATACCTGTAGTTGTTATTTGACTGTGCCTAGAGGTTTGAGGATCAAATTTGACCAACCTCATCATGTTTATTTTGGTCTTAAAAAATATTCATGACATGTTTGTTAAGTGATAAAGACCTTAAAACCCTCTCCATATACTTGGATTTTTACTTAGGCTTAGAACCACCCTCACTAAGCTTATAACCTATAGGTGCCTATTAGGAATTAGCTTTTACATTATTTATTTACCAACAGTTAAATAATAATTAGTTAGTATTTGGTAATAGTTAGTTATCAGAATATTGTCATAAATAATATTATGATGATTGGTTTGTTGGTAACAACAATATAATACCTACAAGCTATTTAAGATATTTGGAGGTATTTATAGGTGAGATATTGGTGGGATATTATAATCCCTAATAATAGGGATTAATGCCCTATATATATATGTAAGTGTATTTAAATGAAATATTAGAGAGTATGAAGTCACATAAAGTATATTATTTATGTGATTAATTTTTTTTGTACATTGCATATTTGTGTTCGAATCACTTGTTTCCCATCAGTGGTATTAGAGCAGGTTGTTTCTAATGGGAGAATAGATTATTTGCAGTGGAAATTCTATAGTTTTTCCTTGCTTGTCCCAATACATGACATCCAAAAATAGTTTATGGGATAGCATAGAATATTTTTTAGGCTTATTTATAAAAAACATTATTAAATTATATACTTGGTAAAATGTATCTAAAGTTAATTGACCTTTCACCATGCTTACCCTAAATTTTGGATTTTAAAATTAGCAACCGCTATTTAAATCTTGTATTTGGTGATTGATCCTAAATTATGCATGATTCCATGTAGCCCAATTCGTTTAGCACTCGACCATGGCATATTATTATGCATTAAAGTTTTAATATCTACTGTACTGTGCAAATCCTATGGTTTTGATATACAAATTAAGTCAAAACTCAATTAACACTTGCCAGTTTGGAAAAATTTGTGGATCTTATTACCACAGATTTATGTCTGGGTAGTGACAAATACTAGTGTTGGGAATAATTTTGATGGAGATACCAAGTCCCACAGCTTCATCATGCACTTATTAAAATTACACCAAGACTTATGGAATAATTCATAGACCAATGCATATTCAATATAGGTTACTAATTGAAAATCAATTGCCATTTACTGAGTAACATGTTCATTGTCTTTTGTTACATTCTTTGTGATTTTGTGTAACCTACCAATCTTACATGACCTATAAAATTCATTAACCTATGATTTTTAAGGGTAATATTTTTTTTAGACCTTTCCTTCACCATTATCTTGAATTTGATCTGAGTAATCCATATGTAAAGAGACATCTTATAGTTTGTATCCTCTACACTTTCACTACCCAAGTTAAATCGACGTCTGAGTAGTTTGTAGTATTTTTATTTATAGAAATTTGTGTCCTCTTCAATTGAGTTAATTTAAAAAAAATACATTTTAAGTTTGTCAATTTACATCATTATCTTGTCATTAAATGTTGTAAGTCAATTTTGTGTAAAATTAAAAAAAATTATATCATAGTTTTAAGTTGTCACAAAATTCAAAAATGAATGTCACTTTCTAAAGTCATCGAAGGTATTCATGTGTATATATAAAGTCAAACTTTATTTTATATATTATAAAATTATAATTAATATTTTTAATATCAATATCCAAAGTGCCATAAATGTTTTTTAAATGGTCACGTATGTGTCAAAAATTCTTAAAAATGTCAAAAAAGTACTTTTCAAGTATGTGAATTTTCTAGTCATTAAAAAATAGTATGGATCATTGTATATATTTGTCAAGTCTTTTTTTAATCATTTATAATTTGGTCATCAAAATTATAATGAGTTTATTCAAGTTCGAGTCATTAATCAAAATAAAAAATTCATCTTTTATCAAGAGTCAAAAATTTTCAAAAAAAGTTATGTTAAAAAGTCAAAGTTGTTTAGGATTAGAGTCATAGATGTATTTTCGCTTGTACGAGACATTTGAATTGTTGGGGGATTTTCATCAAAAAATTCATACACTTGAGCTACATCAAAATACCAGGTGAGTGAGCAATGACCAACTGGAGGCTGAAGGATACACAAAGGATGGAGGTCTTTCAACAACCTCTCGTTAGTCACCAATGATGGGGTCGTACCAATGATGTGGTGACATTTTGAGTGGTGTGTTTATTTATAATTTCCATTGTGTGATTGAAAAATAAGAAAAGAATAAAAATTCCTCTTCATGTAATTTAATCTATGTGAAATTCTAAACATAATTCCCATATGTGAAAACATTGTGAAAGGATAGAAAGCACCAATGTAAGTCAGTTCATAGATCTTGAAAGGGTTTGTGGTAGAGATCCAGAAAACCACTAGGAGTAAAATAATAGATAAAAGGAGGTTCTTGTTCATGTCAAGGTTTTGGTAAACCTATAAAACCATAGGAGGAGTGAGGCTTTCTTTATATCAAGGTCATAAGCCACATAGTTTGCCATGATACAATGGTGATCATACTGCAGATAAGACTATGAATGTTTTTGCACCATGTAAAAACTATGGGGGAAGAATGTTAGGAATTAAATTTTACATTGTTTATTTACTGAAAAGTAAATAGTAATTAGTTAGTTTAATATTTGGTAATAGTTAGTTATCAAAATACTATCATAAATAGTATTATGATAACTGATTTGTTGCTAACAACAATATAAAACCAATGAGCTATTATAGGATATTTTAAGGTTTTATAGGTGATATATTGGTGGGATATTAGAATCCCTAATAATAGGGATTAATTCCCTATATATATGTAAGTATATTTGAATTAAATATCAGATAGTATGAAATAACATAAAATATATTATTTGTGTGATTAAAATTATATGTGCACCACATATTTGTGTTTGGCTCACTTATTTCCCATCAATGGTATTAGAGTGGGTTGTTTCTAATGGGATAATAGATTGTTTGTAGGGGCAATTATGTAGTTTTTCCTTGATTGTCCCAACACATGAGAACCATAAATAGTTTATGGGAGAGCATAGACTAGTTTTGCAGGCTTAATTATAGAAAGCATTCTGTTCTGTTATACGTGGTAAAACATATATTTAGTTTATCAACCTTTAACCATTCTAATTCTAATTCAAGATTTAAAAATTGGTCTCATCTGTTTCAATCCTATATTCATCAACTGATCCTATACTATTCATGATTCCATGCAGCCCACTTTATTTAGTGCTTGACCATGACATCCTATTTTGCATTAAAGTTTTAAGATCTACTATGTGAATACTATGTTTTTGATTTAGAAATCAAGTTAAAACTAAATTAATGCCTACCGGTTTGGAAAAATTTGTGGATATTATTACCATATATTTGTGTCTGTATAGTGACAAATACCAATGTTGGACATCATTTTGAAGGAGATACCAATTCCCATAGATTCATCATGCACTTGTTCAAATTATACCAAGACCTACAATGTAATGCACAAACTAAGCCATATTCAATATGGGTTATTATTGATAATCAATTTCCATTTGCTAAGTAACACATCCATTATTTTTTGTTACATTCTCTATGATTCTGTGTAACCGCACAAGATACAAAATTTGTTGATCTATGATTTTTTTCATGGTAATATTTATTTTTTAGACTTTACCTTCACCATTATCTCAAGTTTGATCTTGATGATCCATATGAAAAGAGACATCTTACAGTTTGCATCCTCTACACTTTCACTACCCAGGTTATGTTGATGTTTGATTAGTTTGTAGTCTTTTTATTTATATAAATTCATCTACTCTTAAGTGATTTTTTTATAATTAATTTTACGTTTGTAAATTTACATCATTATCTTGTCATTATATATTGTGAGTCAACTTTATTTAGAATTAAAAAAAATTATGTCATAGTTTTAATTTGTCACAAAATTCAAAAATGAATGTCACTTTTTAAAGTCATCGATGGTATTGATGTGTCTATCTAAAGTCAAACTTTATTTTATATGTTATAACATTATAATTGATATTGTCAATATCCAAAGTGTCATAAATGTTTTTAAAATGGTCACATATGTGTCAAAAATTCTCAAAAATGTTTTAAAAGTCCCTTTTAAGTATGTGAATTATCTAGTCATTAAAAATAGTATGGGTCATTGTATATATATTTATCAAGTCTTCTTTTAATCATTGATCATTTGGTCATCAAAAGTATAATGAGTTTAGTCAAGTTTGAGTCATTAATCAAAAACAAAAAGTCACCTTTTGTAAAGAGTCAAAATTCATCAAAAAAAGTTATGTCAAAAAATTCAAAATTGGTTAGGATTAGAGTCACAGACACATTTTCATTTACATGTGTCATCTAAATTGTGTTGAGGGGTTGGGGGGGGGAGGGGCGGAGGAGATTTCCATCAAAAAATTCAGACACCTAAGCTACATCAGCATATTATTTGAGTGAGCAGTGACCAACTGGACGTTGGAGGATACACGGAGGATGAAGGTCTTTTAGCAACCTCTCATTAGTCACCAACGATGGGGCCACACCAATGATGTGATGACATTTTCTGTGGTGTGTATTTTTATAGTTTTTTCTATGTGTTTGTAAAATAGAATAAAATAATAATGTCTATTCATGTAATGTAGTCTATGTGAAATTCCAAACACAATTCCATGATGTGAAATTATTGTGAAAGGACATAAAAAACCAAAGTAAGTCAGTTCATGTATCTTGAATGGGCTTGTCTTAGAGATCCAAAAAACCACCATGAGGTGAACAATAGATAGAAGGAGGTTCTTGTTAATGTCAAGGTTTATGGTAAACCTATAAAACCATTGGAGGCATCTCTTTATATTAAGGGCATGAGCCACATATTTTGGCATGCTACAATGGTGAGCATACTTCAAATAAGAGTGTGAATGTTTTTGCACTATGTAAAAACTATGGGGGAGGAATGTTAGGAATTAGCTTTTACATTGTGTATTTAATGAAAGGTAAATAATAGCTAGCAATTTCATATTTAATAATAGTTAGTTATTATAATATTGTCATAAACAATATTATAATAATTGGTTTTTTAGTAACAATAATATAATACCTATGAACTATTATAGGATATTTTGAGGTTTTATAAGTGAGATATTGGTGGTAATTAGAATCCCCAATAATAGTGATTAGTTTCCTATATATATGTAAGTGTATTCAAATGAAATATCAAAGAGTATGAAATAACATAAAGTATATTATTTATGTGATTACATTTTTTTTTGCACTGCATATTTGTGTTTGGCTCGCTTATTTCCCATCAGTGCCTCTTGTAGGGTCATGATTACATTATATGTTCTAGACCTCTCCTTCATACCAATGAAATTATTTTGGATCTTTGATATTGTTTCAAATCCCCATTTGGTTCTAGGAATTTCTCAACATACTTTGTTATCTTTCCTTAGGCTTGGAGATGGAATGAACCTTCAAATAGGCCTATAGGTGTATTCTCTCATTGACCACTGAGTAATTAGGGATATTATCATCATGAGACTTTATTGAAATATTATAGGAGTTATGTGAGAGGTGATTGCATGTTTTAGAACCATAGAGAGTTTTAGAATGTTCCTTGGTCATGTTGAAGGCTCCACCCAATGAAACAAACCTATAAGTTGAAGAAACATGGAGGTTACTACATTTGCATACACTAGATGAATTGGCATGATGGAACTAGAGGTTCCCTTAAACCCTTTTAAAGCTTATAAACATTTATTTTTAAATAATAAGTTAATATTTGCAATAAGATTGGTGAAAAATCAAGGTGGTGGGGTTTGGAGCCTTTTCCAAGTAGCTAAACTTATTAGCATTTGTCATAAAGAGTATGATCTTGAATTGAAGACTAATGCCATGAATATCAATACCATTTGAGTCTGCATACTTGTTAAAGATCTTAGGATACATCTTTCTATATTTTTTATGAAACAAGCATTCACACATGACCCTTGTAGAGCTACAAAGGAACCCAGTCAAGTGGAAACTGAGAATTTTGTTATTTTTGAACCATTGAAACCTTTCTAAACATTTAAAATTCTTGAGGGAGGTGGAGAGTCAGTTTTCATATGTTTAATCTTGAATATGACCATACAAATGATCAAAAATACCCCTTTTAGTTTGATTTCTCCTTCTATAAGCATTGAACCTATAAGGTTTGACTGTCTTCTGACTTAATATGACATTAAGAACACTAGAAAACGTCATTTCATGCTTTAAAAGTACCACTTGTATGTATGACACTTTATATTTATATTAATAATAACTTTAGAACCCTGAAGTAGTTTCAAGTGTAGAGAAAGCTAGTGAAACTAGATGATCTCATGGAGTTGACATTTCATTTGACCAAGACCATACAAGACTTATATGGACTATATTTCACCTCCTATGACATATTTTAAAATAAATAATCTTATAAAAGACCCCAATTAGCCATAATATAAACCTTAACATATATAACAAAAAACTTAATTAATTCTAAGATACCTTAATTTCTTTGAGGTGACAATAAATGGGTTTAAACTCATGATTTCACAATGAAAAGGCATATATGACCTATGGAAACCTATATAAACTTATATTATAAGGTGAAAATGAAACAAAATTAGACTCATGGATGTTAAAATGCTGTCATAGTTTGATAACATTCTTGGTTACTCTTTGGGAAAGCATGCCTACTGGGCTATGAGACTAGTAGCCTTTCCTCAACCATTTATAAATGGAGTCCTTGTAGAGAAGATATAAAAAAAACTAGATCAAGATAAATAAAAATTAAACACACCACACCACATAAGTACATCACCCACAGTATGCTTAAATAATTTAGGAAAAACCACACAACAAAGTCTCAAAACAATAAACTAGGCAAGAAAGAGAAAAATAAATGTACCTAAGCACTTATTAAACACACACCACACACCTAATTATGTACATGAATAACATACATATATTCAATATTAGGGATTAAAAATAATCCCACTTATAGGGATAACTATCTTATCCCCATCCATTCTTGCCAATTAGAAGGAATTGTTTTTATTACACTTGATGATGATGTATGGCCTATTCCACAAAGTGTCAAACTTGGTGTGTCCCCAAAGATATGTTATATCTTCATCCCACTTGAGTACTATAACAACCTCTTGGAAATATCTTGGATTTTATTTATTATCAAAGTAACTCTCCATTATCATCTGATGATAGTCCATGGATTTTTGAGCATTGTCTATAGTCTCTTGTAGTTCCATCAATTTTGTCAACCTCACCTCCATTGAACTATTTTCAAGTAAATTTAACTGATGTGCTAGCTCTTAGGCATGTATCTCTTAGGATATGGATAGTCTATATTTCCTCCAATAAAAATTAAAAAAGGAGGGTTAACTATTAACCTTTTAGGTGTGATCCTATCAACCCATAGGGTTGTCTTCAACTTGGTGTGCCAAGCTCTTTGGTTTCTCTCCAAAGTCCTCTTGGTGATCCTGATTAGGTTCTTATTAGTAGACTTGGCCAGCCCATTACCTTGAGGGTAATATTTTGATGATGTAATCAGATATATACCATTACTAATTACCCAATTAGTTGACTTACCACCCATGAAATCAAGTGCATTATCTAAAATGATAGGAGTTATAAACCTTATAGCAATGCCTTCATATAAATCTAAAATAAAACTCTCATTTGTATAATTCAATGTAACTTCCTAAATACATATTATAAAGTAATAAATTGATGTAAGGATCCACTTTTGGACAACACGTTATGGAGGATTAATCATGTCAATAAAGTCAAGACCCCATTGTATGAAGGGTTGATCTACTTGAATGTGTCTCAATGGGAGAGCTGAAATTCTTTGTTTGCTTACAAAGAAAGTGCATTGAGAACACCGTATTACCAAAGCATATAAGTATTTTAAGAGTCTAAACCAATAGTATGTTTCCCTTATGATATTTTTAACTATGGTCTTTGGAGAGAAATGACCTCCTATTGTTCCATCATGAAAATTTTCAAATAGTACACCAAACTAATCACTATCA
Source organism: Torreya grandis (assembly GCA_037957365.1). NCBI lineage: Eukaryota > Viridiplantae > Streptophyta > Pinopsida > Cupressales > Taxaceae > Torreya > Torreya grandis. The sequence continues at coordinate 119,919 of JARHVA010009106.1, read as the reverse complement.
ATGCACCTCAACAATGCACCATTTGTATCTCTTCTACAAAGCACACCATCTACAAGAAAATAAGGGATAGTTTTAAATTTTAAATAATTTCTTTTGGGCCTAATCATGCCATTAAGACACTCACCATTTTGGAAGAATCTGAATGTCCAACATTGTAGAGGTGTAAGATTAGATGATTGAGTGTAGTCTTGATTGACTAAAACATCCTCATTTGGTTCATGGAGATATGATGCCAAGTGATCAAAAATACTATTAACTCTTAGAAACTTTATCACCTTGATGTCAACATCATACTCCATGACATTTGTAATCCACCCCACCCTCTTTTCATCGAGATTTATACTCAAGATGAACTCATTGGTGCTAGGATGAGAGATCATGAGGTGAATTTTATTATTTAAAACCATGTGTCTAAAATTATCTAGACATATTACAACATCAAGGACTTGTTTCTCCATAAATGTATATTTGGCTTCATAATCATCCAAACCTTGACTAAAGAATGCAATAAGTTATTCAACACCCTCATCATTATTTTGCATAAGCATAATTGAGATAGTTTCAAGGTCATAAACTGTATATAAATTTAATTATTTATAAAAAAATAGGATTTAAAAGAGTGGGAGATTGTGAAATTACTTTCTTTATATATTCAAAAATATTCTTACCTTATTTAGTCCAAGTGAAAACCTGATTCTTCTTAAACATGGCTATAATAGGCTTCACCAAAGATGCAAAACTAGGTATGCATCTTCTCACAAAGTTTATCTTGCTTGATAATATGTGTAATCCTTTCTTGTGTAAGGTCAATGATAGGCCTATAATATCCTCTATCCTTTCGAGGTCAATGGCTAGGCCATCCTTGGAAATGATGTGTCCTAGAATATTATCTTAATGGATAGCAAAGATGCACTTATTTAGGTTAAAAGACACTCCATATTGTCTACTATGGTCTTTGGAGAGAAATGACCTCCTATTGTTCCATCATGAAAATTTTCAAATAGTACACCAAACTAATCACTATCAATGCACCTCAACAATGCACCATTTGTATCTCTTCTACAAAGCACACCATCTACAAGAAAATAAGGGATATTTTTAAATTTTAAATAATTTCTTTTGGGCCTAATCATGCCATTAAGACACTCACCATTTTGGAAGAATCTGAATGTCCAACATTGTAGAGGTGTAAGATTAGATGATTGAGTGTAGTCTTGATTGAATAAAACATCCTCATTTGGTTCATGGAGATATGATGCCAAGTGATCAAAAATACTATTAACTCTTAGCAACTTTATCACCTTGATGTCAACATCATACTCCATGACATTTTTAATCCACCCGACCCTCTTTTCATTGAGATTTATACTCAAGATGAACTCATTGGTGCTAGGATGAGAGATCATGAGGTGAATTTTATTATTTAAAACCATGTGTCTAAAATTATCTAGACATATTACAACATCAAGGACTTGTTTCTCCATAAATTTATATTTGGCTTCATAATCATCCAAACCTTGACTAAATAATGCAATAAGTTATTCAACACCCTCATCATTATTTTGCATAAGCATAATTGAGATAGTTTCAAGGTCATAAAATGTATATAAATTTAATTATTTAGAAAAAAATAGGATTTAAAAGAGTGGGAGATTGTGAAATTACTTTCTTTATATATTCAAAAATATTCTTACCTTATTTAGTCCAAGTGAAAACTTGATTATTCTTAAACATGGCTATAATAGGCTTCACCAAAGATGCAAAACTAGGTATGCATCTTCTCACAAAGTTTATCTTGCTTGATAATATGTGTAATCCTTTCTTGTGTAAGGTCAATGATAGGCCTATAATATCCTCTATCCTTTCGAGGTCAATGGCTAGGCCATCCTTGGAAATGATGTGTCCTAGAATATTATCTTAATGGATAGCAAAGATGCACTTATTTAGGTTAAAAGACACTCCATATTGTCTACACCTCTAAAAATACCTACCTAAGATGTTTCATATCATCATTTTAATCCTTTGAGAACACATTTATATCATCAAGGTACATTAGAAATAACTCATTGAGTAGGCCTTTGAAAGCTAAGTCTATTGCCCTATAAAAAGTAACACCAACATTTGACAAACCAAAGGGCATTTTTATATAATCAAATGTCCCATATTTTATAGTAATTTTTTTCTTGAAAGAGTCATCTTCATTCACCAAAAGTTTATTTTAACTAGAATACCCATCTAGAAGTGAGAAGCATTGGGAACCTAAAACAACTTACAAATCTCTACTATATGGGGTAAGGGGTAGTGATATTTAAGTGCCACCCTATTTAGGCCCTAGGATTCCGAAAAAAGTCTTATTTCCCCACTCTTATTTATAACATGCATGAAATTATCTACCCAAGTTGAGTGTCTTATAGGTAGAATTATTTGACTCAATACATTTAGTGAGTTACATTCTCATGAGTTGTTCAACTTTGGGGTCAATATGCCTTTATTTTTACCTAACTAGTTTGACTCTAAGATCTAGTTCAATAGTATGGTGGGATACGCTAGGATAAAACCACTTTATATTATTATATTACTAAGAAAATATATCATGGAATTCTCTACATAACTCAATGAATGGTTTTTTTAAGATGGGGAACATACCTTGTCTAATTTTAGGAGCTTGTTCTTGAAGATTAAGACCCTTTCATAGTTATCTTGCTTTGTGGAAATACCCATAGTATATTTATTATTTTAGTCATCCTAATTGAATATTATATCTAGAGTGACCAATCCCGTAGGTATCTGTTTTGTTCTTAGTTTTATAAGCTAGTCCTCATACTAATCATGAATTTTCTTCTGATTTCTTGAAGATAACTTAACTTCCTCTTACAAGAATTATACAATATGATTGTCACTATAAAACACATACCAAAAATAAATAATTATAAATAATGGAAGGCCTTACAATTACCTTGATGTGTGACTATTTTACTTCCTTATTTATGTCAGTGGGTGTATCAAACTATGCCCCTATGGGAGCTAATTGTTAGCATGTTTGTTTTGTTCTCTTAGGGTTGGTTGTATGTTGAATGCACTAAAGTATTAAAGTAAATACCACAACATATTATTATAATAGTAGTTATTATAATTATTTTTGGCACTCAATTTCCTTATTTGATGCATAATTAGTTCACTATCTCCATATACTTATAAATTCTTGATTTTCTTCCTCTTTGCCCATTCAAGGCCATGAACAAGGCCTTCATAATCAACCACATTGTAGGTAAAACTAAAATGGAGTATATATTAATATCAATACTTATTTTTATATGGATAAAATAAAATAACACTATATATTTCACTAACCTTTCTCCTTGTACTATCAAATAACATCTTCTACATTCTATCATTCTCATCCTCCTCCTTGGTAAGTGAAGGTATAGGTGTTCCTTCCTCATGTAGGAAATACACCCATAAATTAGTCCCTTAAATGAAATAATAGGGATCATAATCATAGGTATTAGTTCCATAGTCATCTAAGAAGAGATCATAAATACCCTTCAATGGGGGAAGATGTTCTATCCTCCATGGCATGCTCTTCTTGCTCATTGATAGTGCATTTCAGATTGGAACTAGTTTCCAGGTATGGTTCAATGTCAAACTTGGCCAATTGTTATTTTATTATTATAACCTAACCTCTATACCTAATTATAAAATCCAATAAGTATCAATAAACATTAACATACCCTCTTATCTCAGTAGTGAAGTCTCTTGATAGGAAAATGATAGTGTGTACGCAGATCTACCACCACTATATCTTATAGAATTGGGAAACTTGGGTAGTAATACAATAAAAATTTCAAGACTTTTATGAGACATATTTAATTTCTGGGTGTTCCATAAAGTTAAAAAACTCCCTTTATACAGTTTCATACTTCAATCCCAACTTGTCTCTAACTAGTTTAGTCATAATTGAAGTGTTTACCCCACTATCCACAATACAATTATTAACTAGTTTATATCCCATAATGAGGGTAAGATAGAAATGTGTGGGATTTTTAGACTTGGATTAAGGTTCAAAAATATGATTATGTACATTTGTGATGGATACACTAATAGGATTTGATGGTTGTGGAGAAACATGGAGTTGGGATAGTTGCTCTTTGAGTAACTCCTTTTGATCAAGCATGTGGAGTACCTCCTAAAGGGATATTCTTGTCTTTTATTCTTCAAGGAGTCAATAATATTAAAATAATAAACATTATCCTTTTATTACATCCTAGTAGGAAATGTAGTACCTTTAGATTAAGGCAATGAAGATTAGACCACCCTTCCCAATTTGTAATTTTGAGGAGGTGCAAGACTTATAGAGGTTAACACATTTACATTCATACCTTTTTGCCTTAAAGGGGGTTTTTTAGTAGTTGTATCCATGTCTTTAGAATCTCCAAAATCTCTCCTCTTTGACATTGTGTTGGCTACAAATGAGGTGCTCTGATTTAGGATAAATTTGTCCTCCATTTGGAAGTTCACAAGGTTTGCTCCTTGACTACTAAATTGTCCATTTGGTTTTAATTGTATAAATATATCATTTAATAATGTGAAGTGATGAGTAGGCCCTTCTTGATATAATGTTACTTGAAATTCTCCCTCACTGACATTCATTAACTTACCTTGTGTATGCCCATAAGAATTTGGACATTCTTCTCCTTGAACTAGGTTATTATAGACTAGAACCATGGCTCTTGTGAAGGGAGCAGACTTTGGATTATAAGAATTAGGTGGAGTATTTAAATTAGGTTTACCTTTTCCCCTTATTTGAACATTATACTGAGGTGGAAATTTTTTTACTTGTAGAGTGTAATAGTAAGAGTTTTGGTAAGCTCCAAATTACTGACTTGATTGCCTAATTTGAGATTATAAGGTCTTATACTTTGATAAGAAATTAATTGCATCATCTAATTTCTTTAGAGAATCCTTAGGCTTGTTCTTTGCATTTGGAATTGGAACAAGGCAGTAGCAGGAATGTTAAGCAAGATAGGAATTGAGACCTCTAAAGGGAGTTTACCAGCTTAGATCAAACCATTCTTAGTTGTAATAGTTATATCATAGGCATTAAGCAAATCATATCCTCTCATGGAGTATAACATGATAGCTATATCAATCATAATATCTTTGAGTTAGGTTGGGAAAAAAATTGTAGGGGATGTCATTGGAGGTGCAAGCCTATTCCATGTCCTTTAGAGCCTTTAATTGAAGTCATGCATAGATTACTTAGGCTCTATTTGGATGAAATTAAACTAATTAATCAATTATGTATGATCACTCTTATCCTCAAAACTTTGAGTCAACAACTCCCTAAATTCATCCCACATAGTAATGCATCCTCTTGGCAATGTTTTATACCAATCGAGGGATTTTACCTTAAGGGACATGACAAGGAATATGATTGCTATGTTTATTTATGTAATATCATGGAAATTATAGAAGTTATATTTGTATTTAATGTGCTTACATGGGATGATAAGACATTCCCCATTGAAATAAGGGAAACTTTTTGTGGCATTAGGAGGGATATCATCATAGACAACAAGGTTTATGTGATTTGTAGTATTGAATATTGGGAAAGAATGTTACCTATCCATGTTACATTCAATTTATTCTTCACTCTCCTACTCCTCTTGAATTTCACATTCATCTTTCTCTTCAAGATCCTCTTCAAGATTATCAAGTGACAAGAAAGGCTTAGGGTAATGGACTTCAAGAGGAATCTTAGGATGAGGGAGTGGATGTGAAAAATGAGTACCTCTATTAGTAATTTATCTAGTAGTGACCATAAAGCATGAAAATGAAAAATTAGTCTGCAACCATATGTTATAACTTCAATAGAGTTTCCAAATGCTATGTAGGAAACACTTATGTAGCTGTGATATTGTCAAGACTAGAATTCACCTGGACAAGAAGTGTTTAGGATAATTGTCCCACCATGTGTGCCAAAACTATTATCACTCAATTTTTCACCTTTATATAATTATTTCAAGCCTACTCTAATTTATTGAGACAATGTGATTACCCCTATAACTATAGGTTGTCTATAGTGGGGTAAACCTCTATTTAAAAGGGATAGCTCCCTAGATTTATCTTGATTGCTCTTTTACTAGATAGTTGGTGTTTGAAAAGGGATAATAAACTATCTAACTACAATAAAATTAAAAAAAAATAGGTGATACACTATAATATTTGATCCTATTATATCCTATGTTTTCAATTAAAAGATGTACAACTACAATATGGTCTATGCTTCAAGAGATAGATTTTATCACATAAGTATTTCAACCTAGATAGTATGTAAGTATAATAGACAATGTGAGAGATTGAAAGGACTGATAAAAAACTAGTAAAAATAAAAATACTTATCTAATACACCAAAAATAAATTTACTCTAAGTGACCTACAAGAAGATAACATATCCATTCCTAGGTGCACACAAGTAGGAAAAGATGCAAAGACACAATTTTCTCACTAGAATTTATCAACAACTCATTCAACACACTAAGATATGAACATGAAAAGATTGAACCAGTTTGAATTTATTTTATCAATGCAAAGATGAGTAACAAAAAAATCATAGCTTCACCTACTTTTCTTGTGGATAGATTACAATGCCAAAACTAGGTATACTTATAACACCAATGTGTGTGTGTGAGAGAGAGAGAAATCCCACTCCAAAAATGAAATATTGGGGGGTTAAAATAATAGATAAAGATTATTAGTCTTCAGAAGAGTTGTGAGGAAGCACATAAATTCTTTAACAAGTGTTGTTTGATCTCCAGGTCTTATGTAAACTGCCTTCAAGTTAGGAGTATTCAATCCTTTAAGAGTTCATAAGTTTTATTTAAAAGTAGTTTGATCTCTTACAAGAAACCTCTTCATTTGCCTTTAAAATTCATGGATATACATGTAAAATTATGGAGTGACATCTCACTAAGGCATATGCATCATTATCTATTATTAAAATAGGCTTTTTTGAATGGGAGAGTTGGTTTAACTCATGAGGTACAAATTGTGATCTTGGGAAATGAAGAGATCACCTGATTTCTTGTTATAGAACTTGTAACTAATTAATATAATATTGAAATATTTTTAACCATATATTCATGTCTCTAAATTATTTAATTAAAACCTTGAAATTCTTGTCATGCCTCTCAAATATTCATTTTAAAGTTTGTTGTTTAACACTAATTGACATTTAGGCCTAGTTGTACATATTAGTTCATTTGGATGAACATGAAAAATAAAATAAAAGATATAATAAGGATAAATATCATGTTATAATACCAATAAACAGTTAATCCTATGAAAAAATCCTTTAAGGCATCACAAATTTATTATTCTTGCCAATCTAGATGACTAGGTCTCTCAATCTTGGTACATCTCAAATTGTCTTCCTTGTGTAGACCTATAAGAATAGTTTCATGAGTGGATGAAAATAGTGTATGGCCATAATTATTTATAAAACATATAATAGTATGTCCTATAATGGTTTTCAAGTGTTCACCCATGTTTGTACCTTTCAAAATCATCAAAACTAGCAAAAAAGAGGGCATTTTGGGTGTCTTTACAAGTGACATCAACATCATATTTTATGGTGAGTAGTAAAAAAGAGATGTTGACAAGGTTAAGAAAATTTTAGATCAAAAATAATGTATTTATATATATTAGGGAGCAAATATCTCACATCACATTCATCCAAGTGTGTTAGGAGGGTTTAAGACTTGTTTGGGGTCTTAAAAATTGTTCATAAAGCACCGGTCATCAATTGGCCTCATTACACTTAGAAAAATTTCTTGAATGACATCCTAAACTATTACAAATGGATGATATTCCCATGTAAAGTGTGATATGTGATATGAATGTATGGAATTACTCTTTGGGTAGGAGATCTAGTGTTCTTGATCTTGAGAGAGGTGTAATCTAGGTTTTATCTTTAAAAACTCAATTATACTATTTTAAAAGATTAATAAAACTTAAATTCAATACTCATAATGGTTTTATATTCTTTGGAAATGGTTATCACCCCACTATGTGCACTTGGTGCATTGGTCAAGAAACATAAGGTTATAGGTCTATCACCTCCTTGCTAGCACTCAAGGGAATTTAGATTAAAAACTAAAGTTTAGTGCATCATTAGAGTGTATTGAGACCTTTTATATGTTTATTTATTTCCTTCAGGTACCTCAATGTAATTTTAAATTCCTATTTTGTGTTTTAGGTCCAAATAGACCCTTAATCTCAAGATAGTCCCTTGCCAATGGAGTAAGGTATAACATAAAAAGTGAGTATGGATACTAATTTTATGGCCTTGGGATGACTATGCATTTCTTTTTCCACTCATGACCATATTTTTTACACATTATAAAAGTGTAATTATGCCTATAGAGGCCTCAAAACTCCTCTCTCATGACTGGTTGAGTCTACCTATGTGAGATTTAGGCCTTTAGGCATAAATAGAGTCTCATATTCATTCTAATCATATCCAATAGATTTTTATGGTTATATGAAGGTTCATGTAAATTTTAATGCATTTTAAAATATATTTTCTTTCTCAATATTTCTCCTTTTCATGTTTTACTCAGCCAAGCAAGCAAGCTTATGTGTGGGCTATGTTCATTAGGTCTGGACTATGTCTTGAACTCCTCATATTTTTATTAGATTTTCATAGTTTAAAATAAGGTGTCAATTCAATTATTAAAAATATTTATTAACTTAATCTCTTTCAAAGCTATTAACAATGCTCACGCATTTCTCAAATCAAATAAAAGTTCATAAAGAGAAGGAAGACTGATAGTTGCTCTTCAACTATGCATAAAGATTTGAGAATCAGATTTAACCAACCTCATCATGTTTATTTTGTTATTAAAATAATACTCATGAATTATTTTTAAACTAATAAATACCTAATAAACCTCTTCATATACTTGGATTTTTACTCACGCTTAGAACCAACCTCATTGAGCTTGTAACCCATACGTTCCCTTTTTAGGGTCATGACTACATTCTATGTTCTAGACCCCTACTTCATATTAGTGACATTATTTTGGATCTTTGATAATTTTTTAAATCCCCATTGTGTTATAATCATCTCTCAACATACTTTTCTCTCTTTCTTTAGGCTTAAAGATGGATTGATCCTTCAAATAGGTATGTAGGTGTATTCTTTATGTGACCACTAAGTCATTAGGGTTACTATCATCATAATCCTTTATTGAAACATTATTTGGGTTATGTGATATGTGAGTTCATGTTTTAGGACCATAGAGATTCTAATAATTTTCCTTGGTCATATTGAAGGGTCCACCTAATGAGATAAACATGTAACCTGAAGAAGCATATAGGTCCCTACATTTTCATACACTATATGAATTATAATTACAACACTATAGGTCCCATTATACCCTTTTAAATATCATACAATTTTTTTCTATAATAATGAGTTCATATTTGTAATAAAATTTCCTAAAAGTCAAGGTGGTGGGGTTTAGATCATTCTCCAATTAGTTAACCTTCATAGAATTTGGTCATAAATAACATAAGCATAAACCAAAGACAAATGACATTAATCTCAAGTGCATTGGTTTCCCCATACCTGGTAAATATTTCAAGATCCATCTCTCTATATTTTATATGGAACAAACATTCACACATGACCCTTGCAACGCTGCCAAGGGACCCAATAAAGTGGAAACTAAGTATTTTGTTATTTTGATCCTTTTAAACCTTATTGAATATTGAAAAATCTTGAGGGAGGTGGAGATTCAATTTTAATATGTTTAATCTTGAAGATGATTGTACAAATGATCATAAATACACCTTTTAGCTTAGTTTTTCCTTCTATGAGTATTTAACCTGTAAGGGTTGACTATCTTCTAACTTGATCTAACATTAAGAACGTTATAAAACCTATTTTTATGATTTAAAAGTACCATTTTTATGTACTACACTTTATATTTACCTTTAAAATGACTTTAGAATCCTTAAGAAATAGTTTCAAGTGTAGAGAAAGCTAATGAAACTAGATGACCTCATGGAGTTCACATTTGATTTGACTAGGACCTTGAAAGACTTATATGGAATCTAGTTTACCCACTCTGATAGATTATACAATAAATAATCTTTTAAAATACCCCCATTGGCCATAATATAAATCTTAACATCTCCAAAAACCTTAATTCATGCTAAGAAACCTTAATTTCTCTGAGGTGACTAGAAATGGGTTTAAACTCATGATTTAGCAATGCAAAGGCATATATGAGCTATGGAAACCTATAGACAATTCTAGCAGAAGGATAACATGAAATAAACTTGGAATTCACATTTAGATAACATGTACCATAGATTTTTTTGATTTGACATAATTATTTTCCTTGTTTGTGACATATTTATGTGCATTTCATTTAGTCCTTGGCTTTGTTTAATGTGACATCTTTATGTCCCTTTCATCTAACATCTTGGCCTTTATATATATATATATATATATATATATATATATATATATATATATATATATATATATATATATATATATATATATATATATATATATATATATATTCATGTCCCTTATTCCTGGCCTTTTGAATTATGTGTCCAACTAACTCTTGATATTTTTGAGCTTGTTGCATTTGTTTAGATTGTGTGGTGCCTTGATCCATATAATCCACCTTTACTCTGAAGTCTTATTAATCTATATTTTCAGTGATGGTTACTACTTAATGATTCATTGATATATCTATCTAGACATTACACTTATATTTATTACATTACATATGTTAAATAATTCCTTGATGACTTATACTTTATTATCATGACATACTCTTTATTCACATTATTATACATGATTTTATATTTATACATGACATGATATAGTTAAATTTTTTTTTAGATGATTAACTTAAAATAAACATCCTTGATATCAATATGATGGAATTATGCTTTTATTTTCTTAGATACATAATATTACATCAATAAAAAAACATATTTTAGAATCACAGTATAGATTCTAAAGATTCATATTGATTCAAATTATATCATATGAGTTGAACTACATATTGTCACACTAGTATAAATTGTGGGGGCATATTTCATCCATATAAACTTAATTTATAGAGACTTGAGTATATATTTATACAAACTTAGTGCATGTGCATGGTAATATGTACACATCTTATAAGAGCATTAATTATAGGTTTCCACAAATACATACATTGGAGACATAGGTTTTGAGGTTTAAAATATATATCTATGTTATTCAATATCAGTTAATATATATTCAAGGGGTATTATACTAGTTCATTCACATATATACACTTTCATATTCATAAGGCATGAATTGGCTCATGAAAACACATCCTATGATATTTTAAAATTAGAACTGTTTAAATGGGAATGATATTGATTCATGCACATTTACACATTTTTTAATGAGAACTATTATTGTTGTTTATTTGATAAGCAAATTTCAATCTAAACAAAGTAGTGAAAAATTTTAATCTAAATATCCATCTTCACTTTTTGATTCATGCTTTATGGGTAATGTACATGGAGGTTTTGAAACACTAAACAACCATGGCATTATTTCTAACAAACCAATTACATGGGTCCCAATATTTATCATAAATGAGTAGTTATTTGTGTTAGTACATCACTTAATTCTCCCAAATATTATTAGAATTGACATGTTGTCTTCAAAATCAAATGGATTTCATAGTGAAAAAATATTATGTTTTTATCACCCTAAATACATCCATAGTTCAATAAGAGGAATCAATCTCTAAGTGTTTCAATCTAAAGAAATTTTATTCAATGCTTCAAAAAGAAATCAAAATCTCCAACAAGTTACAAGGGAAACATGGGTAGTATAAATTCACTAGTTTATTCTTTCCTTGCTATTTAATTTTAAAATTTCATGTTCATATTTGAAATTTAAATTTATGGACATTAGATACTATATACTCATCACATGTTTTAATTTTTAGTGACCATCACAATTGGAGCTTCTTACAAAAGTTTAAGTGTTTTTTACACACTCAAGTACACCTTTTCCTTTTACTTTATAAATTCCATTACTAGAATAAAATGGGTGAATTTTAAGATATTAAAATATGCTATTAATTTATTTAAAATTACAAGCTTGACCTACATCTAACACACATAACCCATGCACACAAATGTCCTAACCTAATATTCTCTCACACTTACATGATACCTTATGATTTTGATCCTCTTTTTTTGATATAAAACACCTATATGAATATTAAATTATGTGAAAAATAAACTTATTATCTCATATATTCATACCTAGATGAACATTTTAATCCTCCTATGCATGAGTCAATAATGTTAGACTGGGTTAGTATTGCTAGTTGATACTAACATGTGTTTGTCAATAGTGACGATATTCTCATAATTAATAAATTTTGAAATAAAAAATTTCCTTATGAATAGCCCATATTCCAATCATGTAGATGGTATGATAAATTACCAAATCTTGCTCCCATATATACAAAACAAGGCCTCATTTCACTATAGACTGGGCACTTATTTGGTACCCATCCATACATTACTACACATTGTGGAAATTTTCCTTATCCTTCTCAAAAATAAAATTAAAAATATTAATAACTTATAACTAAGCCTCAATTATATAAAATATAATTAAAATTAATCATTGTATAAAATGTAAATCGTTAGTTACAATTATGCAGTGAAGAAGCATAATTTCATAATCACACTAGGTGGAATTACTTTGTGTGGATTAAATTCCATCCTTGGATTATCATATATAGGTAAAATTCAATTAAAAATGGGGGTGATTTTGGTCAGCTTAACCAATTACACTTTCCAAAAAAATTCCAAGTTTCTTCCTCTCAAAAGCACACCTAGTGTTTCATGTTAAAGGAGGTTGATTTATGGAGTTACATGAATCATCAAGAAAAAAATATAAAATATAGAGATTTTAAAGATAAGAGATGGTTAATGTGTTATCATAGACCCTATTTTACTCATGGGATACTATCAAATAGTACATGTCACTATCAGCATTTGATACAAAACTAAAATTGATGGAATTAACCTTGTGGAAAAAAAATAGTTTTATATCTAGATGAATCATAGGCCTACTTTAGTATTTTTTCCATTACCATAATTTAGTCACCTCTAAACAATATTAATAAAATATAGGAACTTATCCTTTATTTTAATTATTGTATTTAACATATTCCACTTTCCAAATCACTATAATACATTTCAAGCTTTTATATTTTGATTCATTCTTAAATTCCATATTTACTATTTTGAATTTGCATACTAGTTTTAATATTATTGAATTCATACTAGTTTTAATCTTATTAGGCACTCTAAAAAAATTAGGGTATAAAAAAAATCTAATTAATATATTTTACAATATATATTACAAGAAACCATACTCAAAGTATGTATTAGAGAGATTTATCAATCCTAAAAAGGTGACATTGAAAGCACATGATTTAATGTAATATCATTGATATGAAATGAGTTTAGATACAAAATTATCTTAAATTCACCACTTACAAAATAATATACATTATCTATTCAAATCCATGCAATCAAATCTCATCTTTACCTAAATTATAATTCAGTTTCTTCCAATCCAATTCCTTGGAAGAGAGCTCTAGAAGGTGAAATTTAGACTAGAAGAGAATTAAAAAAGAACTTTAACTTTAACCTCATCCATGAAGTGAGAAAAGAATACACTTACTGATTTATAAAACCGTCAACATCACATTCAAAAAAATGCACCTTCCTTTAATTTTGTTTACGACATTATCTATTTTCTTGTCACAAAAAATGAATAATTGTATAATATTTTGAAAAAAAAATTGTATCTTACAAAGACAAAGAGATATTACATTGTCATATATTCCATTTCATGTCTCAATTCAAGACATAAATTAAATTAATCGATATCTTAGCTTACATGAAAATCCATTAAATTATTAATAGTTTTTCATAATTAATGTTTCTGAAGATCATAAAAAAATTCAATTCATTTATGCTACCAATTATAGTTTAATATAGTACATACTCTTTGACTAGAAAGATCCCTAAAATAATTTACTATACACACATTCCTCTTATCCATCCTAGTCTCCATGAAATACCCCCAAAAAATGCAAAAAATACATATTGTGACAATTTCACAAACATATATAAATATACGAAATATGCTAAATTGCATGCCCTCTCAAGTCCCCTTACACTCTACAATAGAGATACATGTTTGGTATTTCACATAATTTAATTATCCATAATAGACAAAATGTCTGGCTTCTAGTACCAATGTTTTTTTAGATAGTTATTGGGGTTGAATGGGTCCTCTACCTAGATAATATATATTTAAATTATACAAAAATAAATGGTCAACTTAAAAATTTACTAAAATATAATTCGAGATCCCGACCATAACTAAGGCAAAGAAAAGAAGCTAGTGTGCCATAAAATAACATATTACAAAAAACATAGATATCAAAAAGGCCAACAAGTCTATGAGCTATGCTGCCAAAGAAAATAAATAAACCAAAAAGGTAATTACCAAATACTATAACTTAGAAACCCAAAAAAATAAAGTATTAACTTACTTGTCATCCTCTACTGCCATTACAACAAGGGAACCACTAGCCTTTTAAAATCCCTTAACACACCAAAACGTATCCACCACCCTAGAGCGTACTTTTTATACCACCAAAAGAGACAATGGCTCGATTTATATCTATCCTCCCCTACATCATTGAGGTTAACACCCATCAAGGATCCATAACCAACCAAGGAGGTGTTGTTCCCTTGCCTTGAACCACCAACTTAGCTAAGATCTTAAAAACCTTGACCTACTCCCTATTGTGCTTGATGCCCTTCTATAACTCTAGCTCATGAATTAGGCTCTTGATCAAAGCCATGGGAGGTAAAAACATAAAATTCCATTTTAAAGACATATAAGCATAAAACTTCTTCTAAATTTCTTCCATGAACCTTGTGAGATCCATAAACCATGATTCAAGATCTCTAAACATTGATAATGACACCAACCCAAGACCATTTGAACTAAAAAATGACAAATTAGGAAAGTGACTAGACTCTACCCTATCGATATCCTCTAACAAACCCTAATGGTGGTTTGGAGCCATAAATAAATCAACCATTTTAACTATCACCTCTTTATCAGGTGAAATAACTAGAATGTTATTAGCAAATATTATAGCCACTACCAGATTTACTCTATTTTGGGGGTTCTTAAGCAAATAATCTTCCCCCAAAATACCTAGAATATCCTAAAATATATACTTAATTAGGGCCCAAAACATATTCTATACATAATTTATCTACACATCCATTTTATGAAGTGAAATCAACTTCTCATATATTAAATGAATGTTACTAGACATTTGGTCACATAATAATGTCGAATTGATTGAAATGAGTAAAATATCTACATTAAAATTGAGAAAAGTGACGGCACCATTGATAAGAGTAACTTAATACTATAATTTTATTTTTATACCATCAGTGACTAGAAAAGACATAAAGGTTATCTCTTTTTTACCTCGACCATAAATAAATATGAATATTTTATGTATTCATAGTTTATATCATAACATAAAACTATATGCAAAACATATATTTGGTCCATAATCGTATATAAAAAAATAATAAATATATAATTATTAATGATGTAAAGAGAAAATGACAATATTAGATAATGAAGTGAATAACATTAACATCATTATACCATAAAAAAGGATATTAAACAACACACATTTCAATGAAATTTTGTAACTTGTCTAATGGAATATCAATGCATTTTCATGAAACATAACTTATTTTATTATAATAATAAAATTAATTATTCTTGTCATTGTTATAAATCTTAGATGATCTACCCTAAGATTAATTTGTGTTTGTGTATGAGTTTGCATGGTTTGAGGATATAACAAGGGTATATTTTCACTAGAATGTTTAATTTAGACTATTCTAATTTATATCCATTATTAATTTAATTTTTTAGCTTATACTTAACTTAATTAAGCCTTCAATAACATATAATTAGGAATGAAATCACCTTAGATCATTTCCCATAATTTAAACAACACTTACATATAACCCTATATTGTATTTTATAGGTGTATTTAACAAAATTTCACTTGTAAATAATGATTGTACTAAATTAAATTCCCTCTAAATCTAGAAAATTTATCTTCTTATTATTGACCCTAACTTTATTCCTTTCATTATAACTAACCTAGATGATGATAGAATAAAATAATTTTGTATACTGATTATTTATAATAATAAAATAAAATAATTTTTGTTATATATAAAAAATCTTCATATTCAAGCATAATTTATGTCATATATTTTAAAACTCATCATTTTGGAACATAATTTCTTGTTTCTTCCATTTTATCATTTAATCATAAAATTTACTTACTCCAAAAAAATTAATAAATGAAGACACACGTATTATAAATACTTTATAGTACCAGTTTATAATACCAAACACATGAAACTATAAAAATATAATTATTATTAACAAATATAATTTAAAAAAACTCTAAATATAATGTATTTCTTTGAATGTTTAAAAGAAAATAAGATAACGACATAAAATTGAAAAAAAAACTAAAAATGCATGGAGATCAAACATTGTGATGGATTTATCTATGACATCCTACTGCATCATGATGTTCACCAAAAATAGTTTAAAAATGCTATAAATACATGCATTCCATTGAATGTATAAAATAAAATAGGGTAATGACATAGAATAAGGAAAAACCTTAAAATGAATAGAGATAAAACATTATGATGGATCTATATATGACATTTTCATTTATCATGAAGTTCAAGTCAAGCAAAGGTATAAAAAGCACTATTTATTTTTATCTATCAAAATTATTTTAAATGCATTTATTTTTATTGTTTTATAATATATTACTATCATTATGAGGGATTTGTTGTTCTAGATTATTAATTTAAACCCTTTTTCTCAATAATATTTATATTGTAAATATTATCAAATTTTTATGAAACATGTTGCTCCCCTTACCACCTCCACTCATTCCCTCCCAACCATCTCCATATTGGAGAGGTATTAGAAACTATAAACCCCTAAAAAGGTTTGACTTAGTATCATGTTATCAGTGTTAATAATTATAAGCATGGATAATAATTATAACCTTCCACTTAAATAAAAATTGACATGTTTAATAATTTAAAAAAATTATATAATTTTATTATATTTTTTTTGGGTTGAATCTTGTAATGGTTATTTATATAGAAAATGGATCACTTCTTGTTGAGTTTTCAACATCAAACAAATAATTAAATTTATTTTTAAAATTTCATTTCCTAAAATATATTTTACATTACAACATGCATTTGTGCTTATTTATCAAAATCTCTCCTATTTTCACTAGTTGACATGAGTCTTACTCTCCTTGATCCAAAAGGACCTAATGTCATATTATTTAAAAATTTAGAAGATTATATTACACTAAGTTATTATGTATTTACCACCACTATAATTATAAGCCTAATATCCATAGTAGATACCATATCATCTTACTCCATTTTTTTCCATTATACTCTAGGTGACCCCTTCTCTAGGTGTAATATTTGAGAATCATTATGCTCTTCATATCATGTTAAGTAGAGAGAAGAAATATGAAAATCATCTTACTCCATTTTTTTGCGATACTCTAGGTCACCCCTTTCTAGGTGTAAAATTAGAGAATCATTATGCTCCTCATAACAGGTTAAGGAGAGAAAATCAATTTGTTTCAAAGATTGGACCTGTTTAGCTTCCTTCCTTTTTCTTTTTCCTTTTCTCTATTTTTGATTGGGGTCATTTTTAATAATTTAACCTATGTGAACCCTTTAAAATTTATGTTACATTTATAATTCACGGTTAAAGTACTTGGATGGTTTTTAAGAGGATGAAAATATTGGTGAGATTTGTGCCTTTTATATAAAGCATTATCATATTTAATAACTTAATTCCATTGAAAATATTATAGTTTAAGTAAAATTTTTATTATAGGTGTTAGTCTAAATATACCCAACATCTATGTTGTTATTTTCCTTGATCTTGGCTATCCTTATATAAGCTAGATCATGTTCAATAAATAAAACTACTATCAAACTAACATCATTGGAATACCACTTAAGTTTGATGACTTAAGTTATCATTTGAGACATATTAAGATCACACAAAGACTATCATTTTTATATAAGACAATAATCATCCAAAAAAAATGCTTGATACAAACCCTATCAACTATCAAATATAAAATAAATAAAATACCACCTCATAAAATAATGCAAAATCTTGTTAAAAAAATACCTAATTATCTTATAAATTCATCCTAAAAAGTAGATAAAATTATTATAAAATCCTTCCACCATTGAATATAACTATAATCCTTGAGATTTATCTTTCCTTCACCTATGACATAAAAATTGTGTAACTTTAACTTGTGTTTCAAATGTGTAACTTTCCAAGATTATGGTATCAAATGAGTGACTTATTATTTTTTATAAAATAATAAATCAAGTTTTTGAATTATAAGTTTCACAAAATCCCTTGGTCTTTGTTAACTATCACTGACTCAGCTTTCATTTATCTATTCTATAAACTATCTATGAATATTCATTGAATAAACTCTTATCGAGGCTTGATCCTAGCCTATCAATGTGACCCTCTCCTTGGTGCTTGCCACATCTTGGATATGTGTTTCTTTTTCATCCATTTTTTATTTATTTGTATCTTATCATTAGATATTTAAAACTATTCTATGTTACCAAAAATTCATTAGTCGATCATTAATAGATTTATAAGTTTATTTTTATTCCCTTCAAGATGGATAACATCTAAAATGTTTGAAAAAATCTTCCCATAAAATTAATACTTATGAAGTTTTCCATTGAAATTTGAGATTCATTGACAAAGGAGTGTACTCAGTAGACAGTTCTATGCTTTGCTTTAGAAAGATTCCCTCCTCTAAACTCAAAGACTCCCTCTTCTTAACTTTTATATTAATACATATCCACTTACTAAATGAGAAATTAAATAAGTATTTTTTAAGAGATCAATAAATCTTAAATGAAATTTATTCATGAATTCAAAAGAGTTTCAAATTATAAAATTTTCATTACTTTGAATTTTATTTGTGCATCTATGAATTTTACCTTAGTTTCAACTTTTTGCTTTACTCAAGTTAGTATCTAGAAATTATCTCCTATATGATTATTGTATATGACAATTCTATGCCAGGCTAAATGTAGATGAATTATTTAAAGCTCTAAATTGTTTCAATAATAGAATATAATAAATTTGATGTCAAAGATAGTAATTTTATTGTTGATGTGCATATAATCTATATGTGTTTAGTTTTTACCATTTATTTCCTTTTGTAAACATCACAATCTACTGATGATATTTAGTATGAGTTTTTGGCAATGTGAAATTACGGAAGCCTTCATTTTCATTTAGCACACTTTACACAACATAGTGTATGTCAGTTGTATTTTGTGTTATTATATTTATCTTTGTATGTAAAATTCATGAAATAGGTTGAATTTTTATCTTCACTTGTAAAATAAATATAATTTACACATTGTAAAGATGAATTTTTATAAGGGGATCTTTATATAAAAGATTATCTAGAATAAATAAATACCAACCTTTTGTTTGTAAAGATGTAACACATTGTAATCTCACAAGCAAATGAAATAACAAGACAACATACCATAAAAGCTGTCATTGTATCTATTTTTAAATAGGATAATTTAAAAAGGTATATATCATAGTTATAATTAACACCATAGAATAAGAATATCAATGACATATGCATCATCCGACCAAGATCATTATAATCTACTCAAGCACATGTAGTCCCACTGGGATTTGCCCAATCCTCAATGTTACTATCCCCTACATCACTTACCATAACATCAACATACCTAATGAAAGGTTTGGACCCATGCCCACCCTACCCATCTTCACCCTTTCATATATAATTTTAAGTGCTCCTCCACTTTGAATAAACTTCAATTTCACATTTTACCTTCATAAAACACATTAAAATAATTATTTAAATTTTTTATAAAATACAGTTGTAAACAATATACATTTTATCTTCAATTTAAACAATGTACTCATTTCAATTGGTATTTGTTAATAACATTATAAATAGTTTAAAAGTAAAATATTTATTAATAAAACATTTTCAAAAAAAATTGAAGACAAAATTCTAAAATAGACAACATTTTCAAAAAAAATATTAGAACAAGATTTTTATAATACCCCACACACACCAAGAAGGTATTTATTAGCTCTACTCATGAAGATGGTTACTAAAATATATAAGGGATACCAAACACTACACCACATACATCAATATGCACACCATCCACTATAACTTCATCAATAAATTGTGCATCAATACGAAACTTAACATTACATTACTTAGTGACATTCATGTATACACCTTTATTTACCCATTCTAAATAGTGTTGGATTGGATGATTGTAAGTATTTATCCTCAATTTCTCTACTAAATCCTTACTTATCAAATTTTATAGTGAAAATGTATCAAAAAGAAGTTCCACGTTTATTTTTGTTATAAGATTTTTAATATGGAAAATCTTATAAAGTTAAATATCTTGAGAACTACTACTAACCAAACACAAATCTTTATTTATAGAGGTATGAAACATATTTTCCTCCACATCAGATCCATAATTAATGTGTTAATCTTTAAGAGAGGGCATCACCTTATTATTTTTGTTGTTCTTGAATGGATGCAATTTTGGATGTAGATTCCAAAATCGATCTTCATAATTAATATCAATATCACAAGTCAAACAATGCCTTTTAGTATCTTTATTGTAGATGTAAGTATAAATATGCTTAGCTTTTTCACTTTTTCACTTTCTCATTTTTATTCAAACTACCTCATTTCTTGGAAATGTTTTAAGAGGTATATGTATCCTTTTTTTTTGTCCAGATTCTCTAAGTAGTGATTTTTAGAGAAAGCCTCATCTACTTATGTAGGTTGGAAAAGAGGATGTCATAGTCTACTATTAATGAACTAGAATATTATCAAGACATATGAAAATTTAATAGGCCATGATTCTGAATAATAACCAATATTGATTCATATTGAATCATTTAAATAATTAAAAACCATGCATAAATAATCATCAACACAAAATTGGAGTTGACTTACAAAATTCAAAACTCTAAAAATAAATAAAACTCGACTTGCTATTTTTAGTAGTTGTTATTTTTATTAAGTTTAGCATGCAAGTGTATGTATCTCTAAAAATGTAGAAAAATACACTAAACTCCAAAATTATGAGGATCTTTTCTAAACAAGTTAGCAGACAATTACAATTACATGAAATAAACTATGAAAATAATTAATATATTAACTCAAATGAGTAGAATTGAATTACAATGGCATGAATTTCATAATCACTAGCCTCTTCAAGGGGTCAACCTCCTTTGATAAATCTCAATTTAATATAATTCATGGATGCTTTCATTGGGCATTAACACTTACTTAAATACTAATTCTATTATAATAACTATTTATTCCCATGCATGTGGGATAATACGAATTTGCTCCAAGGATGACTTACAAAGCATATGTGTCCATAATAATTACTACCCTAATAATGCAAAGAGAAAGGTAAGACAAAGATTCCTAACATCCCTTCCCACTTCAAAAAAGATTTGTCCTCAAAGATTTAAATGTGGGAAGCATTGTTGAATTTGGAATAATGGTTCCCATGTGGCATCATTAGGTTACATGCCATGCCACTAGATTAAGACATTTTTGATGGCATGGGAACAAAGTTGGTAGGTGTGTTAGGCCAAGATTAATTTTGATTTGAGAAGGAAAGACCCTTCATTATCAAGTTTTGGTAATATTGTTTGCACTTTAATGTTGGTTCCAAGAATATTCTTCAAACAAGAGACATGAAAGACTAGGTGAATGCATGAGGAAGGTAAAAGATCCAAATTTTAATAAATAGACCCAATCTACTGGAGAACCTTACATGGACCATAAAACTTGGGTAAATCTTGTGACACATTTTTTATTTCAGGGATGAGTGTTTATATGGATGCATATGAAGAAAAATAATATCATTGTGTTAAAAGGTCTGATCAAATCAGTGTTGATCAGCTTGCTTCTTCATGTGATTCTATACTTGATGGAGATTATCCCCTAAGGTATGGAGAATTTGATCCTAATGGTGGAGAGGAGTGTCGACTTCCTGAACCAATGATTTGTCAAGTGTAAATGGGAGGAGTGGTTGGGGTGTTTGATGATAAATTATTTCATCTAGTATCATTTTAATAGAGGTGTGGTAGGATGTACTATGCCACCATTCTAAAAGTGGTAACCATTTGACCCACTAATGTGGTTTTTCTATGGAAAAATAATGAATATAAGTTTTTAAACATTTATTGATGATTTTGAATTGGCCATCAGTATGTGGATGATAGTCCAAACTCATTTTAAAATGTATACCAAGACTCTTGAAGAGTTCTTGCCATAAATGGACTGTGAAGGTAAAATAACGATCTAAGAAAATAGAGGTAGGAATACCATGGAGTCAGAATATATGATCAACAAATTTCTGAGCAATGGTGGAAGTAGTGAATGTATGGGACAAAGTAGAAAAATGAGCATATTTGGAAAAGAGATCCACTACCATGATAATCACTAATTTTCCACCACATTTTTGGAGGCCTTTAATAAAATCCATGGAAATGTTAGTCTAAATATGTGTGCGAATTAGAAGTGGTTAGAGTAGACCAGGTGGGTCAACTATTTTACCTTTAGTGCATTGACAAATATCACATTCAACAACAAATGTTTTGATATCCTACTTGAGGCTTGTCCAAAATAAAAAATGGCAAACCTGCTCATATGTTTTTATAAATCTAGAATGACTAGCAGAAGGGGAAGCATGCATCTCTTGTAAAACTATTTGTTTGAACTTGGAGCTTGTTGGTAATATAAGGTGACTTTTATATCATAATGTGTGTCCATCCCAAGTATAGCGAGTTTTAAAATATGGATCAATAGATATTTCAATAAAGAGTTGTTGGATTAAAGTATTATTATTCCACTCTTTTTAAAGATCACGTAGCCATGTGGGAATGGGAAGAGAGACTGTACATAGGTACCCTAGGTCTTCAAACTGGTGAGAGAGAGAGAGCATCAACCACCAAATTTTCCTTACCTTTTTTTTAAAGTAATTTCATAATCATTTCCCATTATTTTAGAAACCCATTTATATTGATCTAGCGAATATACCTTTTATTCTAAAAAATATACCTTTTACAAAAGTATCGACCAATCAAATATGGATGGCATTTGTGAACTACATGGAGAATAAAAATCATCTCTTTTTTATATGTGGAACATACCAAATTGCATATAGTGAGGTACTTTCTTGTGAGGGTAATGGGGTGGCCTTCCTACATAAGTAAAACACCAAAACCCATTCTACATGCATCACACTCAAGCATAAATGGCTTGGATAAATCAGACATGGCCAATATTGGCATCATTCACATCTCATGTTTAAGGTGGGAAAATGATTAGGAAGATGTGGAAAACCATAAAAATTCATATTTATTGAGCATATATTTCAATGGAGGTTCAATTGTGCCATAATCCTTGATAAATTTTTGGTATTACCTTATCAAACTAAGAAATCCACATAATATTTTAAGGATCTTTATTTGTCGCTAATTTGTCCTAAATACAATTTTGGTGGGGTTAACACGAACAACATTAGATGGGATGATATGTTCTATATACTCAACTTTTATTACCCAAAAGAATAATTTGAATGTTTGTTATATAGGTGGCTGGCAGCAAGAACTCCCAAGGTGGTGTCGAGGTGGTAGAAGTGATCCTCCCATTTAGGACTATAGATAAGAATGTTGTCAAAGAAGACTGAGATAAAACCCACAAGAAGGGGTGGAATACTTGGTTCATCAAACTTTAAAAGGTGGAGGGGAAATTATTAAGCCCAAATAGCATGACAAGCAACTCATAGTGGTCATGTGTATGAAAGGCTATCTTGGGAATGTCAGCATCATGAAGATGAATTTGGTGAAACCCAGAGTGCAGGTCTAATTTAGGGAAAAATTATGCACCATGGAGTTCATCAATGACAAGAATGGGAAAGTTATCCTTAATGGTCAGTTTGTTTAAATCTTGATAATCAATACAGAGGTACTATGAGCCATCTTTCTTATGAACAAGTAAGACTGGTTAAAACTGCAGACTAGTACTAGGTCGAATAACCCCAACCTATAAGAGATCATGGATGATATTTTCAATTTTAATCTTTTAGTGAAATGGGTACCAATAGGGAAGAATGTTGAGAGGTGCATTGCTAGGAAGTAGTGAGATGTAACGGTCCTAATGTTGATGAGTTGGTAATCTTGTGGGTTCCTAAAAAATTATGGAATGTTTGATGAGAAGGTTGTACAATATGGAAGGTAGGTGAGAGTCCAATACTGAAGTAATGTGAAGACAAAAGATTTAGCCAATGAGGCCATGGGATCCCCATTTGAGAAGTTTATCCATGCTATGAGAGATGAAAATACTGGTGGAGCAAAAAAATAAGGAATTATAGGTTTTATTTCTATCCATTCTTTGAGAGCTGCATCCATTACTCTAAAAAATCATAAAAGATGGGTCCAAGGGTTCGTAACCATTGGGCACCAAGAACAACATCACATCCACTAAAAGATAAAGTAAACATGTCAGACCAAAGGTTATAGTCACCCACTAAAATATGAACATTATGACACTTTCCCTTGTAAGTTAATGTGCCTCCATTGGAAATCATGACTTCAAAACTGAAATAAGGGTGGATAAAACAATTTGCATGTTTATCTACTTGAGGGTCAATAAAGTTTTGAGAGTTGTCAAAGTCATTAAGTATGATGAGGAATTAATTATTAAAATAACCATGGATACACATTGTTTGGGGGGAGTGACTCCTGCCAAAGCATACATGGAGATTTCATGAGGGTAATCAAAGTGTGTAGAACCATCAACCTCTTGTGTGATCTCCTCAATGGTATCCTCATAATCTTCGGTATCTAGTGGAGAATTGACATCTAGTAGGTATTTTTTTTCTCTATGCATTTTTGCTCTAAAGCCCATTTATCATCACAATTGTAACAAATCCATTTTTCATGATGTGCATACATTTTATCTCCTATGATACATTTGATGGGGGTTGTCCTGGTGTTGCACTACTAGAGAGAGAGATTGGGTGGTGCCCAATTAGAAATGTGATGCTAGGAGGTGATTTTATCTTCAATGAGATTTGTGAGACCCAAGGTTACCATCATGGTGTGGGTTTGGAACATTTTGACCCAAAAATAGATGGGATATTTAATTCCACTAATAAAATAACTCTTTAAGAAGTCATTTGATAGCCCTTCAATGTAATTAGACAATTTCTCAAATTCAATTTGATAATCACAAATAGTGCCGATTTGACACTGTTTAGTGAGGGCACCCATAAAATCCTCAAATGTTAAAGGACCAAACCTACCAAAAAGTAGGGATGCATAATTTGTCTAGTTAGGTTCATATTTGATCTGAGATACTAATGGTACCATTGGAGTGCCTCTTGTTCCAAGTGGATGGAAGCAATTAGGACCTTATTGCTAGGATATGTATTGTGAAGGTTTAATTATTGCTCGATGCAATGAATTTAACTTATAAGATCTATACCATTGAACCTAAGAAAGTCTAATTTGGGCCCACATGGTGTGTGGGTGGAAGAGAAAGTACTCTTGGAAGAAGACTTCTTTTGTAATCTGCTAAGTAAAAGGCCATTATGTTAATTTAGTCCATGCATCATATCATTTAAGTTAGTGACTTAGGCCTTCAAGTCTATGACTTATTCTTCCATGATCTTGGCACCTATATAGGTGGATATCATAACCTGTTAAATATAAATATGTATATTCAATGGGTATGAAAACTAGAGCTAAGACATGGTTAATAAGGGAATTTTTTAATTTGGAAAAAATCGAAAGGGGTAATGTACTATTACTAGTTTTTTTGCACAATCTGAGTATGATTGATGAATGTGAGGGTAATTTCAAAAGTGCAATGGAAAAACTAGAAAAGTTATCAAAGAGGGACAAAGGAGAAAAAATGGGAGATGAATACTATGGAATTTTTTTGAGGTAAATAGACAAAAAGAGAAGAAGTTATAGCAAAACCCCAAAAAAGGGAAAATTGTGACTTATGGGAATTAGAAGTGAATCCATATATGGGACCTCAAGGAAGAAAATATTTAGAATATAATTTTAGGTGCTATGATAAATTTGGGAAGTAATGGGGCTACAGATGAAGAGATATTTCAAAAAAGTAATTTTTTTTGGTTTGATTTTTGTCAACTATTTAGCAATAAGTCCTCTAATAGTCTTCTAAAACTAATAGGATGGAGATGGGCCTCAAGTTTGCATGGATGCCTAAATGTTTTTATAAATATCTTTCACTGCAAATGTTGTCTAAATTAATACCACTCTTTATAAATTTTTTGGCCATGAATTTACCCCTAAACAATAGCTCTTAGTTTCCTCATAGGTGGGAACTAGTCAATCAAGATGGGAACATTTCCCTTTTCACTAATAGGCCCTCTTAGTGGGCTAGCTACTTTGGGGTTCTTGTGGTAATCATAATGCATTTTAGGGAATACACCCAAGCACTTCCCATAGTTATATGAATAAATTTTTACCCTAATTTGAATTAGATGATAAGATATAGGTCAGAAAAAACCACAATGTAGCTAAGGAGAAAGAATATTAATACTTGTAGGGACAATGACCTATTGTCAAAATGAAGCTACAAATCTAGAGTTTGGCATAAAATGGTTGGAAAAGGATCTGTTACCACTTTATGATCACCAGCGTCTTGTTAGGATAAGGTGAAAACATACGGTGGGATGTAGGGGAAAAAATTAGCCCTGGAAAGCAATCTGATCCTAGATTTGAGGATCCCTCCTAAACAAGTTAATAGATAATTACAAATACATGAAATAAATAATGAAAATTAGAAATATATTAACTCAAATAATTAGAACTAAATTACAATGGCCTGAATTATAGAATTACTGGCCTTTTCAAGGGGGCAACCTCCTTTAAGTAAGATCAATTTAATACAAGCCATGGATGCCTTAATTAGACCTTAAAAATTACTTAAATACTAATTATATTCTAACATCTATTTCTTCTCATGCATGTGGGATAATACAAATGTGCTCCAGAGATGACTTATAAAGTATATGCATCCAAAGTCACTATTATACTAATAATGGAAAGAGAAAGGTAGGACACAGATTCCTAATAAAAATTAGCTTATTAGATGAATTTTATCTAAACTTCAAGTCTTGTTACAAAATTAGACAATTTCAAATTTAGAGAAAGTCCAAAAATAAAATTAAACTACAATTTTAGACCACCATATGGTCACATTTGACATCCTAAAATATCAAAACCATCCCATAACTAGAAGGGTGGGTTATGAAAGCATAGAAATTTTTGAGAGAGACATTTTGGCATGAATATTGGCTCAAACATAGCTACAAATTAAAAGTTATGGCCTCTGAAAGTTCAACTTTTTTTCCTACATAATTTTCCTTTGGTTAAAAATAACTTAGCGCCAACGAGTTGCTCTAATTGTGATACTACCATTTATTCTTATCAATTTTATTTATCTTTCATTATATAATCCATGTGTTATCTTCTTGCTATAATCCTTCCCACTATACCAAATACCTGTTATAACTTCCTTACCTTATGTTTACTATCTTCTTATCTAGAACCTATAATATCATTTCACTATTTTTCTTTGGTACCTATTACTTCCAATATACTCATTCATCTTCTTCACTTTAACTAAATTCTCCATGGAAATCATATAAATATAAGAGATTAAATACTATAGAGATATCAAAATTTTGTGTCAAACTTACATCATAAGCATTGTCATTGATTTTCTTCACAATTTTGTATGTTATAATTTTCTTGTACTTTAACTTGATATATGTGCCTTTTAGAAATTTATTTTTCTTCAAGTACACTATTACTAAGTCTCCTTATTCAAATATTTTTGACCTTATTTTGATATCTACTATTGATTTATACTTTTGATTACTTTTCTACAATTTTCTTCTTACTTCTTATAACTATTATTTATGTTCTACAAATTCTTCTACATCATTAGTAACTTGTTCTATAATTGGTAATTATATTAAATATAAAACACTCAAAGGATTTCTCCCATAAATAATCTAAAATGTTGATTTACTTGTTGATTTTTTCATTGAACTATTATATGCAAACTCAACTTGTGGTAAATTCAAGTTCTATTGCTTGGGCTTCTCTCCAACTATGCATCTCAATAAATTTACACATCTCTTATTTACAACTTATGTTTGCCCATCTATTTGTGGATATTATGAACCACTAAATTATAGCTTAATCCCCATCTTCCTCTATAGATTCCTCCAAAAAATTACTTAGAAATTCTTTGTCCCTATATAATGTAATCATTCTTAGAACACCGTGCAATCTCATAATATCCTTAAAATATAGTTCTACAACCCTAGTGGCATCATTGGTTTTATTACATGCAATAAAAAGAACCACCTTATAAAACTTATCTAGAATAACAAAAATTCAATCATTACCTCTCTGTGTTTGGTAATCATAACACAAAATCCATATTCAAATCTATCCATGGTCCTTTTAGAACTAGTAATGTCACATACAACATTATATTTTATCTATGTCCTTTTTCCACTTGACATATCCTGCACCTTGAAATATTTATTGTCAAATATCTCATCTTTGGCCAAAAATACTTCTCCTCCATCAAAATTATTGTCTTTGTCTTTATAAAGTGTCAAGCCAAACCATCACTATGCGATTTTATTATAATATTGTCTCTTAGAGACCCAATTTGAATACAAAATTGTTTCCCTTTGAAGAGATAACCATCTTTCATGATATACTCTTCATAAACATTACTTCTATCACATGTCAATGTATTTTTTTATTGCTCAACTATCTTGCCAAAATCTAGATCATTATCATTTACTTTTTAAATAAATTCACCTCCAACTACTTCACTCACCATAGTAGTCATCAACCCCACTCACATGCTCAAATAATCATTTACTTGATTCTATTTTCCTAATTTGTGCTTCAACACAATATTAAAACCCTGCAAGAAAGACACCCACCTTACATGCCTATTATTTAACTTCTTTTGAGTTTTCACATGCTTCGAATCCTCATTATTGATAAATAGGATAAACTCTTTAGGCACTAGGTAATGCCTCCAATGTCTTAATGCTTGTATAATAACATAAAATTCAACATCATATGCAAAATAATATGTTCTTATCTTGTTTAACTTCTCACTAAAATATTCTATTGGCTTCCCTTCTTGACTCAATATGATACTAATTCCCACAAATGAAGAATTACAACCAACCTAAAAACTTTTCTAAAATTTAGAAATGCTAAAATATGTTTATCTATAATTTTATTCTTCAAGAACTCAAAGCTTTATGTTGTTTCCCTTTTCCACACAAATTCTTTTCCTCTCATACAATGTTTTATTGGTGCAACAAGACTAATAAAATTCTTAATAATATTTGTGTAGAAATTTTCTAAACATTGGAAACTTATTACCTCTATGATACTCTTTAGGATAATCCACTCAAAAATTACCTTTACATTTTCTTCATCCATTCTTACACCATCTACTAAAACTACAAATCCCAAGAACACCAAAATGTTATACATAAACCTGCACTTCTTTAAATTCACATAAATATTATTTTTTCTTAAAAATTATAATACCATTCTAAAATTATGTAAGTGTTTTTATTTAGTGTTACTAAATATTAAAATATCATTCAACTATACCAACACAAACTTACCACTGTATTCTCGTAGCACTATGTTTATCACCCTCATAAATGTGTTGGGTGCATTAGATAACCTTAATGACATCACCATATACTCATATAAACCATTTCTAGTCTTTAATGTTGTTTTCCATTCATCTTCTTCATAAATTTGAATCTTATAATAACCAATCCTTATAGCAATCTTGGTAAAATACTTTTCTCCTACAAGACCATCCATCATATCATCTAAACAAGTTATAGGAAACATATACTTGATTATAAACTTATTGATTGATCTACTATCTAAACACATCTTCTACCCTATATCTTTATTTGGATTTAGTAACACTAGTGTTACAAGAGGACTCATGTTCTCCCTTACTATGCCCTTGATCACCAATTTAGTAACCTACTTATTTAAGTTTTATGTATGTATAGAATTTTTTAAGTTTTATTGTTTAGAATTTTTTTGTAGTGGGATGTTAGTTTATATTAGGAGAAAAAATTATGTATGGTTCAAGATGCTTTTTTAATATTACTTTTTATGGATGCACATATTTACATGAATATAATTATCCATAATATTTTTATAAGTTGATTATAAATAATAACATCACTTTTTTGGTTATCCTCAAATTAATTTTCTTCTAACTTGATGATATTCTATAAAAGATAGAAATGCCTCCAAACATTAAACGTCTTTAATTTTCCACAAATTATGTTGAATGGTACGATTGAACATAGATTCTCATATTATTGTTATGTATTGTATTATTCCAATGAGAAAGATCATTATTTTGAATGTTTTTAGGTCTGCATATAATGTGGTGATGATATTGAGATTACTCATATTCTCTATCATTTAGATCATGGGGGTCCTACATGTAAATTTTACACTAGATATACATACAAAATTTAAAAATTATGAACGAAGTTTGTTTAACCCTATAAGTAATGAACAAAGTCCTCAAATATTTTTTTTCATGTCTTGTGTCCATTAGGAATACCCTTTTTTTTAAATGACCCCATGATTATGGAAACATCCATACGATTTGTGTAGAATTCTTTATTTAGCTCAATTAATTGGGTTTTTTCTTTTTTTTTAGACTTGTTTTCCATTCTCTACATGTAAAATTTGTTTCTAAAATAATTAGTTATTCTTGCAAAACTTATATATCATTATTACACTAGATTTAAAGTAACATTTATATCTAAACTTATATTTTTACATCTAATTAAATAAAATTATATATTGTATATTTATTATTTTTTAATATAAAACACTATATTTAATATTCCTATAAAAAACATATAAAACTTAATATGACAAAAATATTAAAAAGTCAAATTTAATTTAAACTACAACACTAGAAAGAGAAATATGTTATATAATAAAATTGGTGCAAGAGTTTTAGAGGTCAGAGTCATTATCCAACTATGAAAAATAAAATACCTGACAAGTGAACTAGAATAATAATAATAATAATAATAATAATAATAATAATAATAATAATAATAATAATAATAATAATAATAATAATAATAATAATAATAATATCTCCCCACCTTAAGATATAAACTCACCAAGCACATCAAAAATGATAAGTAAAATCTAGACCCAATTTTGTACCCCACTCTAGAAATTGTTGGAAACTCAGAATATTCACTCAGAGTTTGTCTTTGCTTAAAATTTTACTAGTTTTAATTGTAGTTTGTTATGTTTAATTTTTATTTATTTTTTTAATTAATTTAGTATGATGTCTTTTATCATTCATATATATGACAATTTTTTGAAATTCATGGTTTTTAGAATAATCACTTCAAATTTATATATATTTAAAATTCATTAGTTCTAATTTTAATTTGTTGTGTTTATTTTTTCTTTATATGTATGGTAATGTTATGGTTATGATTATTATTTATCTATAGATAAGTAAATTTGGAGTTATGTTTTCTCTTTATTTTTTAATATGTTGTATACATTTTGATGTATGGTAGACTTTTCTTTGGTCAAAATAGATATTCATATTTAACACATCAATATTTTATATAACTTAATAAATGAAGATATAATTCTGGTTTTTATGTAAGAATTATGGCTCTCCTCACAAACTTAGATATCGACATAAAAAGGCTTCCTCTTTTTTATTTTTCTATTAATACTTCTTAGTTTACTAAACAAGAAATTAAAGCTGTATTCTCAAAAAGATCAATAAATATTAATTAAAAGTTACATGTATTAATTAAAAAAACCTTTAAACTCAAAAAAAATTCATAAGTTTTAATTTTATTTATGATTGCATGAATATTGAATTGAGTTCTTGAGTACATAAATAAAATGTTGACATACTAAGAGGATCTCTTTAGTTCAGTTTTAGGTTTTCTCTCATCAACAATGTATCAAATTTAAACATGCCCTCTTACATTACAAATGTATATGAAAATTATATTTTTTAAAATTTAAAAGTGAAAAATATTTTATATTCAAATTATTTATCTTTTATAAATTTTTTTGAACATACCATTATTTTTTTTAGAGATTCTCATGGATAATTAAAGACCATAAATGTTAGCTTCTTTTATTTATAATAAACTTCAACTTGGACAAAGAATATTCCCATTAAAATCTTCACATGCAACAAATCACATATCTATATAATATAATTCATATATAAAACAATATATATTTATTAATTTTAAATTTTATTAACTTCAAATATTATAATAACTATTTTCATTAAATATTATAATGACTATTTCTCATAATTTTATTTTATTTCTCATTAATTTTTTAACAAGATTGATTATTACCATTTCATCAAATCTAACGAACATTTTTGTAAACAAACTAGTTCACCTTTGCTAGCATACCTCTACCTAACTCTTTGGAACAATTACACTTTAAAATGACACATTTCAACTTCTAAAATGAAGTCAAATATGTTTCAACCCATCCACCCATCAGGATTTGAATCTCTAACATTATAACATCTATAAAAATTAGGGATGCTTTTCAAGATGTATAAAATTCAACTTGGGATGACTTTAAGTTAGAAGATGAGACATTTTTGAAATCCAAATTTCATTTTTAAATTTTGGATTAGCGATAAGTACACACTTTTAATTTTTCACTAAATTGATAGTTATATTATATTCTTAAAATTAATAAGCTAATGTTGGTATAGGGATGACCTTTATAGTCAACCTTGGGACAAACTGTAGGTATTTTTTCATAGGTGGACTTTTAAGAACTATCTTTAGGTCAACTTTAGGACTCCATCACGACATTAACTAATCAGTATTGAGATTGAATTTATGAATTCATCCCTAGGTTGACATTAATAATCTATTCCCAATTTTATTTTAGGAACCCAATCCCATATCGACTTTATGAACTCTTTCCTAGGTCAAATTTAAGAACATCTCAAGGCCAACTACAACCCAGGCCAAATTAAATTAAAATATGAATTTAATCCAATTTTATATTATCAAATATTTTTTTAGTTAATTAATATTAATTTTTATTTATTTAATGTATTTTAATATAAATTCATGATTGATGGTGCTATATAATGATTGATGTGCTCTACATTCATTGATCGTGCCCCTTATATATCTATCTAGTATTTGTCATGCTTGAAGTTCCCCTCCATTATTTACTCCATATAGATGAAGATGGAAAGAGTATAATTTAATTAATTAATACTAATTAGTACATGATCCTTATGTATTATTTTTTTGGTTGGATACTATTAATTTTATTTGAAAAGTGTTCAAGCTAATAAAAATTCAATCACAAAAATAAATTAGTGTTATTGCATAATGTTTGGAAAAAACTTTCAAAAGTCTATGATTTTCTTAGTTACAGAGCTAAACAACCAATAATATGTATGACCTACATCCAATAAAATAGTTTTACGTGGGTTAAATTTTATGCATTTACTTATGGAATCATTTACCAATAATGTGAACATGGTTAAGATTTAATGCAAGAGATAGAGGACGTGTATACAATGCACAATGGAGAGACTACTAGCTATCTATGGCTACTATTGTCACTATATATAGGTGTAGGTGACGTGTTGAAAAACATTTAGGTGAAAGTGAGGTGAGGTGCTTCTAGTAATGTGATGTTGGATTCTAGGTTTAGTGAAAAGCTGTAGGAATTTTTTTACATTTTTCAGAGTCTTTTATGCACCAGGAAAATTGTAAGTGAGGGTTTATTTTTATCAACAGGTTAGTCATTTAACATATCAAATAAAGCACAAAATATTTCTTATCCAATGATTATGATGGATTCTAGTTTACAAAAGGTGAATAAAAGTTTCATATAATAGTGGACCATGGGTAGTGATGAACCCCAAAACAATCAAGACAATAAAATTACCAATAAGCCAAAATTTTGAAACAATACTCAAAATTGATCATATTGAATGATTTAAAATAATTACAAACCCAAATCATGCTTAAATAAGCCTCAACTCATAATATAGAGTTGACATGTAAAAATTCAAAAAATCTAAAATCTAAAAAATATCTATTTTTAACTGCTACTATTTATAGTAAGTTTTGCATGCAAGTGCATACATCTCTAAAAATCTCCTAAAATAATATAAACACTATAATTAGCCTATGGGGTGAAACTCAACTAAATTTGATGTTTGATTCTAAAAATAGAAAATTCTCAAAAAATATAATTTCATAATTCTGTATGGTTTAATTTTCTTATATTTCAACTTGTTGTATGTGCCTTTTGTAAATATTTATTTCCTCAAGTAAACCGTTACTAACACTCCATATTAAAATACCTTGGATATTCTTTTGACACCTATTAATGATTTATATTTCTCATTACTTTTTTTAAACTTTCTTCTTACTCCTTGAAACTGTTGCATATGCTCTATAAATGATTCTACATCATCACTATTTTGATCTACAACTTGATATGGTGACTTTCTTGTTGATCTATTCACCAAACTATTATATGCACCCTTAGCTTTTGGTAAAGCCAAGTCTCATTCCTTGAACTTCTCTCCCACTATGCATCTCAACAAATTTTCCAAGCTTCGATTCAAAACTTCTATCTATCCATCTGTTTGTGGGTGATATGCACTACTGAATTATATCTTAGTACCCATATTCTTCCATAAATTTCTCAAAAAATGACTTAAATTTTTTGTGTCCATATCTAAAGTAATAGTTTTTGGAACACCATGCAATCTCACAATATCCGTAAAAAATAATTCTAGAACTCTAGTCACATCATTGGATTTCTTAAATGCAATGAAATGAACCATTTTAGAAAATCTATCTTCAACAACAAAAATTGAATCATTACCTCTTTATGTGTTTGGCAATCCCAACACAAAATCAATACTCAAATTTATCCATGGTCCTCTTGGAACCATAATGGCATGTATAGTCCATTATTTTATGAATGTCATTTAGCCATTTGACATGTTCTACACCTTGAAACATACTTTGTCAGATCTGTCATCATATTTGGCCAAAAATACTTTTCCTCCACCAAATTTATTATATTTTTCTTACCAAAATATCTAGACAAACCGCCACTATGTAATTCTTTTATTATATTATCTCATACAGACCCAACTAGAATGAATAATTGGTTCCCTTTCAAGAGATAACTTTCTTGTATAAGATACTCATCATGAATAGAACTTGTCTCATCTGTTAATGGATTCTTTCACTTCTCAATTACCTTGAAAAAATATGGATCAATATCATATTACTGTTTTATAGCTTCAAATCTAACTACTTCACTCACCGTAGTAGTTAATAACTCTACTCCCTTGCTCAATGCATCGGCTACCTGATTCTATTTTGCTAATTTATTTTTCAACACAAAATTATACCCCTGTAAAAAATAAACCTATATTGAATTCCTTCTATTCAACATATTTTGTGTATTCACATACTTTAAAGCCTCATGATCTGTAAATAATATAAATTCCTTAGGCACCAACTAATGCCTCCAATTTTTTAATGCTTGTAAAATTGAATAAAGTCCAATATCATAGGTAGAATAGTTTATTATTACCTCATTCAATTTCTCACTAAAATATGATATTGGCTTTCCTTCTTAACTCAGCACTACACTAATTCCCACAAATAAAGTATCACAATTAACCTTAAACACTTTCCTAAAATCTAGTAATGCTAAAATTGGTATTTTTGTAATCTTCTTCTTTAAAAATTCAAAGATTTTTGTGGCTACTCTAGTCCATGAAAATTCTTTCCCTCTCATTTAATTTTTTATTGGTGCTACAATACTACTAATTTTTTTAATAAATTTTATACAAAAAGTTTCTAAGCCATGGAAACTTCTTACCTTTGTAATGTTTTTTAGAATAGGCCAGCCAAAAATTACCTTTATCTCTTTTTTATCCATTTTCAGACCATTTGTTGAAACTACAAATCCCAAAAATACCAAATTATTCTACATAAACA
Source organism: Torreya grandis (assembly GCA_037957365.1). Lineage (NCBI taxonomy): Eukaryota > Viridiplantae > Streptophyta > Pinopsida > Cupressales > Taxaceae > Torreya > Torreya grandis. Next base: position 83,391 of record JARHVA010009106.1, on the reverse strand, counting down.
TATACTTCTTCAAATTTTCATACAACTTCTCATATTTTTAACAAATCCAATATCATTCTAAGATATTGTAAGTGTTCTTATTTAGTCTTACTGAATATCAAAATATCATCAAAATAATTAACCACAAACTTACTAATATATTATCATAGCACTGTATTCATCACCCTCATAAATGTCCTAGGTGAATTACATAATCCTAATGGCACCACCATCCATTCATCTAAGCCATCCTAAGTCTTAAACATAGTTTTCTACTCATCTCCTTCATGAATTTGAATATGATAATAACCACTCCTTAGATAAATCTTGGTAAAATATTTTATTCCTGAAAGCGCATCTATCATATCATCTGAACAAGGTATAGGAAACCTACACTTTATTGTAATTTTGTTAATTTCTCTATTATCCACACACATTCTCCATCCTCCATCTTCCTTTGAAGTTAGCAATGTTGGTGTTTTACATGGACTCATGCTCTCTCATATCACCTTATTTCTAAGAAATTCAATAACCTATTTATTTAATTTTGCATGTTTTGTTTGACTCATCCTATAATCTCTTTGATTGGGTAGACTTAATCTTGAAATCAATTCAATGCAATGTTGAATATCTCTCTTCTGTTGCAATTGACACCATTTATGTTTCATTACTTTTTGCTACAAATACATAACAACAACCTACCACCATTAGATCTTGGATTAAGTCTTTACTAGAGATTAGGATTTATATCTTCTCTCCTTCTTTAAGAGGTAACAAAACTACCTTTGTACCACCTTTCCAAATAATGTATGTGTTATTTAATCGATAATGAATTACTTTCTTGTCAAACTGCCACGGTCTCCCCAACAACACATGGCATGCATCCAACAAAATAACATCACACCATATTTCATCATTATAATATTTTCCTATATAAAACTTGATTAAGCACCTTTTATCTATTGTAACTCCATTTCCTTTCTTAAACCATGAAATCCAATAAGGATTAGGATGTTTTTCACATTGAAAATTTAGTTTCTCTATCATTTCTTTAGAAAACATATTTGTAAAACTACCACCATCTATAATTACTTTGCATACCTTTCCACCTAAAGTACATCTTTTTTGAAAAATATTTGATCATAGCCATGCATAATCAAATGATTTATTTTTCACTTATTCCTTATTTGGATCAATCATGGTTCTTCTCATCATGAGATTCTCTTCAACATTTACAGTTTTAACTTCAGTATTTTCCTCTTCTATCTCAACCTTGACTAGATTTACTCTTGGGCAATATTCTTGCCTCCTTACTTGATCTTGATAGTTTGGACTCTCAAATGTGTTGTGCCCTTCTTCTCTACATTTATAACAAACATAGGATATGCATTTATTTAAAAACCATCCTCTAGAACCACCATAACCTCATCCTCTCTGAAACCTTCTTCCTCTTTGTCGATACTAAAGCCCTTGCCTATTCTCATACTACCTTTATCCACTACATGATCATTCACCTATATGCATATTAGACCCACCTCATCCCTTATTTGGATGGGATCTATCTCTTCTTGGACTAAGAGACATTCTTCTAAAATTCTATCTATTTTGTTTTTCTTCTCAATTTAAAGCTAATTGATAATCCTCCTCCATGTAAAGTATTCAATGCATATTTAGTCCATCATGCATAAAAAATTTCAAACCATTTACATACCTTACAGACATATTTTATTGTATTTAATCATACTCCATTTGTATGGAAAGCTTATAAAATTCTTATCTATACTCTTGTATGATTTGATCCTTTTGCTTCAAATTCTAAACTTTTTGATACAGGGTTTATGCATAATCCATAGGAAGAAATTTCTCCCCCAACTTCTTCACCATTTTTCTCCAAAAATTAATGTTCTCTTTACCTTTTCTCTATCTCTCTTTCTACAAGTGATCCCACCAAATTATTACATGACCTTTCAATTTTGTACATGCAAACTTTACCTTCTTGTCTTCTCTCATAGTCTTACACTCGAAGAATTTCTCCATGCTATTCATCTAATATATTAAATTCTCTAGTTTTATACTACCTCTATAATTAGGAACATCAACCTTGATTCCTTTATTTATTACTTATAAAACTTAAACCATCCTCTCTTCTATCAATGGTGGTTGCTCTTATTGTTCTTCTTCTTGATGAATGTCTTCATCCTGATATGTGTCTTCCTCAGCTCCATCACCACCTTATATTCTTCCCTAATTTGTGATAACCAATGTTAATTTTTTAACTTGCCTCTATACCTCTTGTAGATTCTAGTTCATCTGTCTAATACCTTGTCTTCTTGCCATGCATTACTCCTTCAAGATTCAAACTTGCTCTGATAGTAGATGATGAACCCCAAAACTATCAAGATAATAAAATTACTAATAAGCCAAAATCTTAAAACAATACTCATAATTTATTTGTATTGAATGAATTTAAATAATTACAAACCCAAACCATGCTTAAATAAGCCTCAACTCAGAATTTAGAGTAGACATGAAAAAATTCAAAAAAACTAAAATATAAAATAAAATGTTTATTTTTAGTATTTTCTATTTATAGTAATTTTTGTATGTAAGTTCACGTGGCTCTAAAAATATCCCAAAATACTCTAAACACAATAATTATCCTATGGGAGAAAATTCAACTATTGTTGATGTCTTATTCTAAAAATATATAATTTCTAAAAATAGAACATTCTAGAAAAAATCATTAAACATTGATTTTAAATGCTTAGATGATCATGTATCACCTAAAAAAAATATCAAAATTAAATATAAGTAGATAAGATGGCTTAACACAACATCAAAAAATTTGAGATGATCATTTTGGTGTGTGGAAGAGTTTACAGGGAAGTACAGGTCAAAAGTTATGGCCTCTGAAAGATTGGCCTACTTTTTCTACATCAGCTAGGGCCTTCCACCATCACTTTTCAGCCCAGCATTGGCTACCCTTTCCTTGAATGATGAAGAATCTAACTCATAAATGTGCCTTCGATAGCCATCCTAGAGCCATCAAATATTATTAACAATGCTAGTACCATAACTAATGCTAACAATAATGACACTACTATAGTCTTCAAGGAAGTGAATTTTATTGGGTTAAGATAAGGGTTAGTGTATGAAAATAATTAAGGTTTTGAGATTATCATCTTATTTATAATGTCATATAAATTGGTGATGTACATACATAATATTTACGATTGTGATCATTTGATTGCATCATTTTTTTATATTTGGTCATATTGAGTTTGTATTATAGTTAAGTTCATAGTTATCTTTCATCATACATTTTGAGATTTTTGAGGTTCACTTCATAAATACTATTTTCATTTGTGTGCATACTTCTAAGGCATTTTTTAAAGACCAATTTCTTGTATAG
>JARHVA010009106.1:70000-75000 GCA_037957365.1 Torreya grandis | reverse complement strand
TAAATGAAGGAATCAAGGTTGATGTTCTAGATTGTGGAGGTAGTTTAAAACCATAGGAGTTGATAGATTAGATGAATAGCATTGAGAAGTTATTCAAGTGGAAGACTATGTGAGAAGACAAGAAGGTAAATTTTGCATGCACAAAATTGAAAGGTCATGCAATGATTTCGTGGGATCACCTGTAGAAAGAGAGATATATAAAAGGTAAAGAGAATATTAATTCATGGGAAAAAATGGATAAGAAGCCGAGGGAGAAATTTATTCTTGTGGATTATGCACAAATCCTATACAAAAGATTTTATAATTTCAGGCAAAAAGATAATAGTATACAAGAGTATATAGACAAATTTTATAAGCTTTCCATATGAGTGGAACATGCTGAAATAAAATATTAGATGGATACAATGTATGTAAATGGTTTAAAATTTTATATTCAAGATGCATTAAGCATGCATAGAATATTTTATATGAAGAAAGCTTATCAATTAGCTTTAAAGGTAGAAGAAAAATAGAATAGATAAAATTTAAAAAGGACATCTCTTAGTCCAATAAGATGTGGATCCCATCTAATAAAGGGATGAGGTGGGTCTAATACCAATAGAGGTGAATCATCATGTGGTGTAGAAGACAAGATGACAATAGACAAGGGTTTCAATACCAACAAAGAGGAAGAGAATTTTAGAGAGGATGAGGTTATGGTGGTGTTAGAGGATGATTTTTGAATCAACACAAATATATATGTGTGTCTGTGTGGAGAAGAAGGGCAAAGAACATTTGAGTGTCCACACTATCAAGATCAAGAAAGGATGCAAGAAGATCACCCAAGAGTGAATATAGTTGATGTTGAGATAGAAGAATAAAATACTAAAGTTGCACTTACAGATGTTGGAGAGAATCTCATGATGAGAAAAACCATGATCACTCCAAGGAAGGAACAAGTGTAAAATAAAAAAGGTGGTGATGCATGGCTGCAATCAAACATTTTTCAAACAAGATGTACTTCAGGTGGAAAGATATGTAAAGTAATTATAGATGGTGGTAGTTATGAAAATATGCTTTCTAAATAAATTATAGAGATATCAAATTTATAATTTGAAAATCATGCCAATCCTTATCAGATTTCATGGTTTAAGAAAGGGAACAAGGTTACAGATGATAAAAGGTGCTTAATCAAGTTTTCTATAAGAAAAAGTCATAATGATGAAATATGATGTGATGTTATTCTGATGGATGCATGTCATGCGATGTTGGAAAGACTATGATAATTTGATAGAATATTAATTCATCATGGAGCAAAACAAATTATATTTTTTAGAAATATGGTATAAAGGTAGTTTTGTTACCACTTAAAGAGGAAGAAAAGATAAAAATCATGCTCTCTAATAAATAATTTATCCAAGATATGAAGGTGGCAAGTTGTTGTTATGTATTAGTAGCAAAGAATGAAGACAAATAAATGGTGTCAATACCTATAGAAGCAATAAGAGTATTGAAAAAATATGCAAATTTTATTTTTGATGAGTTACCAAATGGTTTACCATCAAAGAGTGATATCATCACATTGATTTGATTCTAAGATCAGCTCTACCCAATCAAGTAGCTTATAGGATGAGTCCAATAGAAATTGAAAAATTAAATAAATAGGTTACAAAATTGCTAAAAAAAAGGTGATAAGGGAGACTATGAGTCCATGTGCAACACCAACATTGTTAACTCTAAATAAATATGGAATATGGAGAATGTGTGTAGATAGTAGATAAATTTATATAATTATAATCAAGTATAAGTTGTATATACCTCATTTAGATGATATGATAAATGTGCATGATGGGGAAAAATATTTTAACAAGATTGATCTAAGTGGTTATTATCATATTTGAATTCATGAAGATGAGTGGAAAACTGCATTCAAGACTAGGGATGGATTATATGAGTGGATGGTGATGCCATTCGGATTATCTAATACACCTAGCACATTTATAAGAGTGATGAATACAATGCTATGAGAATATAATGATAATTATATGGTTGTTTATTTTGATGATATTTTGATATTTAACAAGACTAATAAGAACACTTATAACATTTGAGAATGGTACTGGATTTGTTAATAAAGGAGAAGTTGTATGCAAATTTGAATAAGTGCAGGTTTATGTAGAATAGTTTCATATTTTTGAGATTTTTAGTTTTAGTATATGGTGTGAAAATGCGTGAAGAAAAAATAAAGGCAATTGATGAGTGACCTATTCCAAAAAGCATTACAGAGGTAAGAAGTTTCCATGGTTTACCAACTTTTTATAGATTTTAAAAAAAAATAGTAGTATTTTAACACCAATAACAGATTGCATGAGAGGGAAGTAATTTATATGGAAAATAAAAGCCACATAAAGCTTTGAATTTTTTAAGAAGAAGATCATAAAAAGACTAATTTTAGCATTACTAGATTTTTAAAAAGTTTTTGAGGTTGATTATGATGTTTCATTTGTGGGAATTGGTGCTATGTTGAGTCAAGAAGGAAATCCAATAGCATATTTCAGTGAGAAATTGAATGAGGTAAGAACAAAGTATTTTACCTATGATGTTGAAATTTATGTAATTATACAAGCATTAAGACATTGGAGGCATTACTTGGTGCCTAAGGAATTTATCCTATTTATAGATCATGAGTCTTTGAAGTATATGAATAGATAAAAAAGTTGAATAGTAAGCATGCAATGTGGGTTTTTTTACTGGGGTATACTTTTGTGTTCAAAAATTAATCAAAAAAATAAAATTAAGTAGCTAATGCATTGAATAGGAGAGTAGTGTTATTAACTACTATGGTGAGTGAAGTAGTTGGATTTGAAGCTATCAAAGAATTATATTATACTAACTATTTTGGAAAGTCTATTGAGTAGTGTAGGAATCTATTAATAGGTGGGACAAATACTATTCATGATGAGTATCTTATGTATGAAGGTTATCTCTTAAAAGGGAAACAATTATGCATTCCAGTTGGGTCTCTACAAGATAATATTATAAGAGAATTACATAGTGGAGGTTTGGTTGGACATTTTGGTAAGATGAAGACAATATCTTCATTGGAGGAAAAGTACTATTTGCCAAAGATGAAGGAAGATGTTACAAGGTATGTTTCAAGGTGTAGAATATGTCAGGTGGATAAAGGACATGCCTAAAATATTGGATTATACATGGCATTATTGATTCCAAGAGGATCATGGATAGATTTGAGTATGGATTTTATGTTAGGATTACCAAACACATAGAGAGGTAATGATTTAATTTTTGTTTTTGTAAAAAAAAAAGTTAAAATGGTTCATTTAATTACATGTAAGAAAACCAATGATGCCACTAAAGTTTCAAAATTATTTTTTAAGGATATTATGTGATTTCATGGTATTTAAAAAACTATTACTTCAAATAGGGACACAAAATTTCTTAGTCATTTCTGGAGGACTTTGTGAAAGAAGATGGGTACTAAGCTATAATTCAGTAGTGCATATCACCCACAAATAGATGGACAGATAGAAGTTGCTAATAGGAGCTTAGAAAATTTGTTGAAATGCATAGTGGGAGATAAGCTCAAGCAATGGGACTTGGATTTAGCACAAGATAAATTTACATATAATAGTTCAGTAAATAGATCAATAGGAAAATCATCATTTTAAATTACTTATGGGATAAATCTTATGGGTATTTTATATTTGGTATAATTACTAATTACAAATCGAATTAGTAATAATGTAGAAACATTTGTAGATAATATGCAATGGTTGTAAGGAGGAAGAAAAAAGTTACAGGAAAGTGATGAAAAATATAAAGCACCAATAGATTTCAATAAATATCTAAGGTATTTTAAAAAGGAGAGTTGGTAATGGTTTTCTTGAGGAAATAAATATTTCCAAAAATCATGTACAATAAGTTGAAGTACAAGAAAATTGAACCATGTAAAAGTGTAAAGAAAATCAATGACAATGCTTATGAGGTGAGTATACCATAAAATTTTAAAATAACTCCAATATCTAATATTTTAGATTTATATGAATTCTATGGAGAATATGGTGAAGGTGACAAAGATGAATAAGTAAATTAGTAGCAGCAGGGTCCAAAGAAGAAGGAAAAAATAGTGCTAGTTTTGGATATGAAGACAAGGAGCACAAGGCAAGGGAATTATAATATGTATTTGGTTTAGTGTAAAAGATTGTAGAAATAAGAAAACACTTGGATTATAGAATGAGAGATAAAGAATATTGATAAAGAAAAATGGCAGTAGTAAAATAAGGGCAAATTGTAGGAGTTGAGTTGTATTCAACCAGAGGAGAATGATGCATAAAAAATAGGCCAACCTTCTAGAGGCCATAACTTTTAACCAATAGCTCCATTTGAGCCTTTTCATGTACCAAAATGATCATCTCAAAAAGGTAATTACTACCATAATCCTCTCTATACTCTTAGATTTGATTTCAATATTTTTCTAAGGCCATATGTGATCATTTGACGGTTCAAAATTATTGTTTAATGATTTTTTCAAGAATTTTCTATTTTTTTAGAAATTATATATTTTTAGGACCGGACATCAAATTTAGTTGAATTTCATCCCATAGGCTAATTTAGTTGAATTGCATGCGAGCCTTACTAAAAATAACAACTCCTATAAATAGAATTATTTTTTTTAGATTTTAGTTTTCTCAAATTTTTGCATCTCAACTCAAAATTCTAAGTTAAGGATTATTTAAGCACGGTTTGAGTTTGTAATTATTTCAAGTCATTCAATACGAATCAATACAAGTTATTGTTTCAAATCTTGGCCTATTGATAATTTATTGTCTTGATAGATTTCAGATTCATTATTCCCTTAGCTTTTTCTCTATCTTTTTTAACAAGTTGATATTCTCTTTAAATTTTCTCTATCTTTATTTTTGTTGATGTTAACACCAAATCCTTATATGACCCTTCAATTTCATGTGTTCAAACTTTACCTTCTTCTCTTCTCTCAATTC
>JARHVA010009106.1:32500-65000 GCA_037957365.1 Torreya grandis | reverse complement strand
AACAACAAAACCTACTACCATCGATAAAACCATTATTTAATAGGATAATATTTTAAGAGGTTATCCATCTTTCTTTTCTTTTTTTTTTTTGACCTCCTGTCACTTCTTTTATTCAAGATTTACAACCATAATTTGCTTATCTGAATTCTGACTTTTCATATTCAAAATTTCAAATAATTCTTTATCTGAATCCAAATTTGCAATCCATTTATGTGAATTCAAGAAATATCATTTTGATTTCAAGTGAACATTAATATCTAAATTAAATTAAGATAATCATGTGGCTTGATGATCTCATTTTTTAAACTGTCGTGGCAGCGGTAATGCTATGTTATCTGAAATGTTTCAAAAAAAATCTTCCGACAAAATCATTATCATGAAAAGGAAGAATGGAACACAACATTACACTCGTGATTTTTTCTATTGAAATTTAAAATTCGTTGACAATTTAGTGGACAATTCTATGCTTTGATTGAGAAAGATTCCACTCGGTGGACAATTCTATGCTTTGATTGAGAAAGATTCCCTCTAAACTGAAACACTCCCTCTTCATAACTTTTCTGTTAATACATACCAAGTCTCTAAGCGAGAAGTTAAATAAGTATTTGTTAACAGAAGAAAATCTTAATTGAAAGTTAATGAGGAGTTTTAAAAAGTTTTTGAATTTATAACTTCATTATTTTTTAACTCAAGATGAAATCTGAAAATGACCTCCTATATGATGATCGTATATGACAGTTTTATGCCAGTCTAAATGTGAATGAATCATTTAAAGCTCTGAATTATTGCAATAATAGAATAGGATAGATTTGATGTCAAAGACAGTGATCTTGTTGTTGATGTGCTTATAATCTGTTTGAAGTCAGTTTTTACCATTTCTTTCCTTTTCCAAACGTCACAATCTGCTGACGATATTTACTACGAGTTTTTGGGAATGTGAAATTATGGAAGCCTTCGTTTTCATTTAGCACACTTTTACACAGCACAGTCTGTGTCAGTTGTTTTCTGTATGCCTAAATGCATTTAGCGTGTTGTATAATTTTTTTATTTTTGTATGGAAAATTTATAATTTAAGTTGAATTTTTCTCTTTACTTGTACAAAAAGTGTTATGGACGGCTTTAGTATCTATCCGTGTTAAATTTGGAGACTACACTTTATAAGGGAGGCTAATGAATCTGTTGTAGTATATTTAAAAGCTTTCTTTGTTGAAATGTATCAAATACTTGAGAAAATGAAGACAAGAGATCCTCAACATGGTCAGTAGTTGAATTTCACTAACAATTGACCTAAGCTGTAAATTACAAATACAATTACATTTCTTACAAATATGCTTCTAATGCTCCGCATTTTCGAAACTTCAATCAATCCTTATGTGCAATGGATCCTAGAAAAACCAATAAATATTTTAATTTTCCCAAAAACTTAGAGAAAACATTTGCTTGCTATTGACTTCAATGTGGATTAGTTACTGATACCGTGTTGAGCAATTCACCTTGCTCATGCATAGTTACCAGCACAATTATCCCCACAAACCCCGTCTATTTTTAATGACAATGTTGAATGCTAAAATAAAAACTAAAAAGAGCATAGCATGTGAGGTGCCATTATCATGATTTCAACGCCATATTGGGGATTAAATAAATAAAAATTAATTTAAGAAAACAAGGGAAGCATCATTTTTACTCTTGTAATGCCAGTTTAGAGGTCAATTTTACATTTACAGTTTTTGAGCAGCCACTTAAGCACCCAAGCGCCACTTTCAAAGATCTGGGACATAATACAATAGGATTTGAGAAGACGGGAAACAGGTGGAGAAAGACGGGCAACAACAAATTTGTATGGGCACTAACAGAGTCGGATCCTCCTCTATCGTGTAGGACAAAGGCCTCCAAAGCTGCCATAAATCAGATTCATTAACTGTTACAGAAACATATCAAGGAAATTACTTAAAGGATAGGGCTATGTTTGGGCTATGGCATTAAGCCACAAAATCAGCCAAGGAGTATTATATCTTAATAAAACGAGATTCAAACAGGTGCAGTGATCGAATCTACCTTGGAAAGATTCCAGGTTTAAATTGCCCAGCATAAGCACAGTATAACAGAGAACTTAAGAGATTCCCATAGCAGCAGAATATATGTTTATAGATTCATATCAAACACAAAACCATTCAGGAATATATGTTTATAGATTCGTATAGCAGCAGGTTATATATACTCAGCACCTGCTTTCAGGAATTAAATGTAATTGTCAACTCATAAAATTTACAAAAAATAATAATAATAGTTTACGGCAAGAAAGAGTAAATACGGTCATATAGCCATCAATTTAGCCCTTATCCATTTTTAAGGCATTTTGACTTGTGGAAAAAGACGAAGAGATTTTAGAATGTGTCAGGGAAGTCCAAGAACAAACACACCTCTGTTCTGATTCCTCTTGTTGGATCTTGCTCCTCAGAAAGAGCACATTATGATTACCAAATATAAGCAATTATAAATGCGGAAATAACCAGAAACACAAATAGCTAGAATTGACCAATAGCACAGAATATGAGAGACAATACACTATCTTGTATTAACACTTTACAGAAAAAAATACAACTAAGAGCCGCCACACTCTTTCACCTTACAGAGGTTTGCCACACCTCAAGTGTACAGTAATTCTTCTCACACAACACTCTCCTACACAAAAAAACGGTCCCAACAACCAACTCACAAACAGAATTGGTGTTCACCTCTCCAACCAGTCAGTAATAACCCTGCCGGTACACCAAGCACTCTATAGCACTTCAAGCTGATCTCCCATGAACCTGCAACCTGCAATTCAACAGACCATACTCACATGTAGATCTCCAATGAGCTTGCAACAACCTGCAACTCGAATGATCTTACAATGATAGAAGAAGCTTACATGCCTTCCTCTCTATCTCATACTTATACAATACATGCCAATGGGTCTATAAATAGATCCCTCACTTAAACAATAACTTAGACTCTTAATTTAGACAATTATCTTCGCAGCCCAAGACTCTAACTGGCCTTTACATGCAAACACTTCGTTCACTTAACTAACTGTCCGTGTAACGAGCAGTTCGGGAACACACAGGCGACCGACGTCGGTCCCTGCTAGTCTGGTTCTGCCGACGTCGGCCGACTCCCTGCCGTCGCCGGTGGCCTTCTGCACTGGGTCACGACCGACGTCGGTGCTACTGCCGATGCCGGTTCTCCTAGAACTCAACAACCTTCATGTTCCTTCAGTTTGCAAAGAGTTGAAGCTTTTAGCTCCATAACTCAACAATCTCCCACTTGGAGATAAACAGCTGCAACCTGTACCTGTACCTGTACTTAGTCTAGTTTGTTCCCTTGGCTTTGTATCCCTCCTCAAGACCACTCTTGAAGACCAACCACCACAAACCTGTAGTGTAAAACCTGTCATCCAAATCACCTGCCACATCCACATCTACAACCATGTAGAAATTAACCTGAACCTGCATCGTATGTGCACCTGCTGCTAGTCCCTGTAAGAATCCACTGCACTGTCCTCCAATGGTTCTCTCCTGGATTGGCTCCAACTTGTGACAACTCCCACTACTTGGGAAAACTCAGGTTTAGTACATACCATGCACTCAACCTCATTATGTGAATCAAGACACCTATTCATAGAACTGTCCAACCATCGGCGTGCTAACCGGTTTCACACAATCATCCTGAAACAAAGTCAACACATGACCTTCCATGTCTCTAGAACACACTCTTGCCAAAGAATCTTGCTGCTCTCAGATTCTTCATGACATCCACCTGAACTAGCTTTACCTTTAGTTCAGCAATACCTCTATATGTAACCCTGCAACAAGCACATCATACAGAAATAGGATAGTGTAGCTAATACTATCCAACCTGGTAAAGAGAAACACAATGATCAAACCTCCATTGCCCTGCAGCTCACACAAGATCAAATACCCTGATCTTCCATCTCACATATCCATTTCCGCTCTTCTTCATCCTGAACATCCATTCGTCTCTCAGTGCTTACTTCTAGCTGGCCACTCTACCCAAAACACCTATTTGGTTCTCCTCCAAGGAATCACATCCTCATCCATGCCTAGCTCCCACTGTTTCCTAGATCTACCTGTTCTGCTTCTTCAATAACTTCCTGGTCCTATGCCATAAGTGAGCAACAAGTAGTGTAAAGAAGGGAAATGACGAATTTAAGAACTTACTTACACCTTCAGTCCTCCATATGGGTGCTTGAGACTCTATGACAGCTTGCTGTCCACCCAAAATTCGTCTCAGTAACCGATGCCAGTCACATCTCAGTCTGCAGACGACCGAAGTCAGTTTCCTGCGACTGCCACCTTGCTAACGTCAGTTTCCCCTGGCCGACACCGGTCAATATCTGCCCTGAGTCACCGACGTCGGTCTGCACATAGCCGACGTCGGTCCCTGTCTGGACGCCGACGTCGATTTTCCTATCGACGTCAGTCTCTGTGTTTTTCTTATGAGACCTGACTTTTTCCCGCGAGCTCTTTTTGGATCAAATCCTTGTCCAAATCACCCTTGCTCTGCTCAGAATTCTTCTGCATCTTGTGCTGAACTCTGTCCGTCACCTTCTCCTTAAAAAACAAGGCTTTCCTATTCTTGTCACTAACATCGGGTTCCTCAAGAAACGTTACCTTCTTCTTCTGCATATAGAAACCACGATCCATACCTTCCAAATTCGAAAGCATATCCTTTGACTCAAGAACAAGCATCTCTTTCTTATCTGTGTGACCAAGCCTATCAAGCCACATCTCTGAATCTACAGCTGAAGTAGAAAACCCAGAAAGAGAATCAGTAGTACAAGTAGATAGATAAAGCGTACCTACTTTCTTACCTCTAGCTACAACAAGTGTACCCTTGGTAACCTTCCAAGAGTCTGCTGTGAGAGTTACTGTGTAACCCTCATCACCCAAACTTCTAACAAAAATTAAATTCCGCTCCAGAACTGGGACGTGCATGACTTTTTTTAACACCCATGTGTTACCTGTCTGCAGTTTCAGCTTCACTTTCCCTTTGCCAACAATCTGACAAGGCTTACCATCCCCTACATAAATTTCTCCAAAATCTCCCTGGACATACTCATGAAAAAATTTCCTATGTGGGGATGCATGAAAAGAGGCACCAGAATCTAAAACCCAAGATTCTACTTTATCCAAAGAACATACCACAGCATCCCGTGCAGCATAATCTGCAACATCTGCTTCTTTTTCATGTTCTTCATGCTGATTTGTACCTGATCTGCAATCTCTCTTTAAGTGCCCTTGCTTTCCACACTTCCAGCAGGCTATTCTGCCATAGCTGGACTTGGATCTCTTGCCTGTCTTGGACCTTGATCTCCCATGCTCTATCTTTTCTGTTTGCCTTCCTCTGCCTTCAACACTCAAAGCGTTTCCTGATGATTCACATGTGTTATTCCTACGTATCTCTTCATTCAAGATCACACTTACAACATCATCCACTTTTAAGACTTTTGAAGGAGACACAGTATTAGAAACTGCCATTACCAAACCTTCCCAACTTTCAGGTAATGAACACAAAATTAAGAGAGCTCTAATTTCATCATCAAATACAATATTGACTGAACTTAGCTGGTTTACCAAACCATGGAAATCACTAAGATGGCTATGAACAGATCCACCTTCCAACATTTGCAAATTAAATAAATGCTTCATAAGAAATACCTTATTAGAAGCTGAGGGTTTTTCATATAAATTTGTCAAAGATTCCATCAACTCCACCGTTGTCTTACACTGTGATAAGCTGGAAATCACAGATGATGCAAGACTCAATCTGATAGATCCCAGAGCCTTTCGATCAAGAACCTCCCATTCTTCATCTTTCATATCCGAGGGTTTGCAGGTAACCCCTCCCAATGGCAAGTACAAATCTTTTTGATACAGATAATCTTCAATCTGCATCCTCCACAATTGGTAGTTCTTGCCATTAAACTTTTCCATCCGTAGCTTACTGTCTTCTGTCATTGCTCAACTCCCACTCAAATAGAAACCCTGTGAGTACTTGTAATCAAAACACACTAACCAGATCTAATCCAATCTGTTAGTATCCCAACCTGAAGCTCTGATACCACTTGTCAGGGAAGTCCAAGAACAAACACACCTCTGTTCTGATTCCTCTTGTTGGATCTTGCTCCTCAGAAAGAGCATAGTATGATTACCAAATATAAGCAATTATAAATGCAGAAATAACCAAAAACACAAATAGCTAGAATTCACCAATAGCATAGAATATGAGAGACAATACACTATCTTGTATTAACACTTTACAGAAAAGAATACAACTAAGAGCCGCCACACTCTTTCACCTTACAGAGGTTTGCCACACCTCAAGTGTACAGTAATTCTTCTCACACAACACTCTCTTACACAAAAAAATGGTCCCAACAACCAACTCACAAACAGAATTGGTGTTCACCTCTCCAACCAGTCAGTAATAACCCTGCCGGTACACCAAGCACTCTATAACACTTCAAGCTGATCTCCCATGAACCTGCAACCTGCAATTCAACAGACCATACTCACATGTAGATCTCCAATGAGCTTGCAACAACCTGCAACTCAAATGATCTTACAATGATAGAAGGAGCTTACATGCCTTCCTCTCTATCTCATACTTATACAATACATGCCAATGGGTCTATAAATAGATCCCTCACTTAAACAATAACATAGACTCTTAATTTAGATAATTATCTTCGCAGCCCAAGACTCTAACTGGCCTTTACATGCAAACACTTCATTCACTTAACTAATTGTCCGTATAACGAGCAGTTCGGGAACACACAGGTGACTGACGTCGGTCCCTGCTAGTCTGGTTCTGTCGACGTCAGCCGACTCCCTGCCGTCGCCGGTGGCCTTCTGCACTGGGTCACGACCGATGTCGGTCCTGCAGCCAACGCCGGTTCTCCTAGAACTCAGCAACCTTCCTGTTCCTTCAGTTTGCAAAGAGTTAAAGCTTTTAGCTCCACAACTCAACAGAATGTTTTACACAAAGCAACTACACAAAAAAGAAGAGATGAAATGAGTCCAGAGAAAAAATAATAACAACATAAAAAATTGCTTGTTTGAGAAAAAACATAGACAAAAATGATATAAAGCACAAAAATAACAGTGTAGAGAATCTGAGTGATTAGGATCTTGCTCAATCTGGACAACCCTGAGTGGAACTACCATCTCCTCCACAGCAACAGCCTCTTCAAATGACCTCATCGCAGCTGAAAAGCAAACAAAAATACATAAAATGTATAAACCTTAGGATCAATAACTGGAATGAAGGCAGCTAAGTAAAAAATCTGCCATGTTTGTTGATAAACAATTCAATACTATTTTAAAAGGGACCTAAACGAAAATAAACATAATAAAATTCTCTGATTTGCTGCCTGCCAGAAAAGGGGACTAGTAAAAATAATAAACTATTACATTCATACGTAAACATTGCAAAATGATATAAACTTATAGCATACCCAAGTTTCTATTGGCTATTTAAAGAAAGCAGATTAAAATAATCACTTTCCATGAAAACTGTGGGCAAGAAACAGAGCATATAAAAACAGAAAACAAGAACTCACCCAGATTGCTATTGCAATTCTTGAAAACAAGATTTTTATTAATCTTCTTTTTTCTTGTCCATACAAAGCTGCGCCCAAGGCGTTTATAAATAAAATGTGAAAGAAAAAATAAATGAAAATAAACTAATCCTTAACTAATCTAAAACTAACTTCAACCGGTACTGCATGCAAGCTTAGCAAGGAGTAAAACTGCTTGTTTAACTGTTTGAACTAACTAATCTCTAAATGTTTGTTAACTACTGTGAATGAGAAGGAATGAACTGCAAAAGGGAGGTGCAATAAGCAGTTAAGTTGTGAGTGGAGAAATTATCTTCAATTAATCTTTAGTTTCTAACACTCCCCCTTAATTTCTACCACTAAGTACTTCAGCATTTATGATGCCTAAATTTTGTCTTAGATAATCAAAGGTCTCCTTTGCTAATGCCTTTTTGAATATATCTGCCAATTGGTCTTTAGATCTGTAGAACTCCAGATGGATTTCTCCATTGTTTACTAACTCTTTGATAAAATAAAATCTTGTATCTATGTGCTTGCTCCTCTTGTGAAAAACATGAATTTTTGATAATGCAATTGCTGATTTGTTGTCACAAAAGATTGGTGTTGACTCCTTCTATGCTTGTAATAAATTTGTGAATATTCTCCTCATCCATGTTGCTTGACATGTTGCTGATGTGGCTGCTACATACTCTGCTTCGGCTGATGAAAGTGTCACTATAGGTTGCTTTTTGGATGCCCATGTGACCACACCTGTTCCTAAAAGAAAGGCATGTCTAGAAGTACTCTTCCTGTTATCAATGATACCTTTAAAATCACTATCAGTATAACCAATCAAACTAAAATCATTAGTTGTGGAATATAAAATTTCATATTCTGTTGTTCCTGCCACATATCTCAATATCCTCTTTCCAACTTGCCAATGTGAGTCTTTCGGTGACTCCATGAATCTAGAGATTAAACTGACCCCATACATGATATCTAGTCTTGTAGCTGTAAGATACATCAAACTGCCAACTAGTCTTTTGAATATTGTAGAATCAACATTAGATCCTTGGTCTTCTTTGCTAAGTTTGGTCCCAGTAGCAACTGGTGTAGGTGTTGGTTTACAATTTAACATCTTAAATCTCCTTAACACATCCTTTGCATATTTAGTTTGACAAATAAAAATTCATTTCTCTGATTGTACAACTTTTATGGCCAAAAATCATAATTCTTACCATTAAAAATAGGTAGTTGAGGCTGAGAGATTTTGTTATTCATTGCCATGTCAATCACTGAAGTGACTAAATCAATAGTGGCTACAAAGAGGATTGAAGTGCACTTCTTCGCTGTACTTCTTCCATGAACTGTCTTCAAATTTTTATTTATTTTTTATTACATAAAGATAAAGATTACCTTTGCTCCTAGGCTAATTTATTTAATTTCTTTGCGCCATAAATTATTCACCATACATTTATATGCCTAGCATTAAGAACCCTTCAAATCAAAAGACATATATTACACAGTAGTGTATTATTGTCGACCTAATTATTTGGATTTAGTGCTTCAATTTTTTTTAGACTGTGTGCAGCCTCCATAGATGTGCTTTCAAACCTTGCAATTTTATTGACTACTGCACCGACCACACTAATAGCTGCACTTCCTCTTTTACGACCTGTCGCTCTCCATTTTTGTGATCTGTGTGCTCCTCCCAAGCTAACTCAGCTTTTCCTTCAACATTCTTCTCTCTTGTTCGGTGCCTCTCTTTGGCGCTCCTTGCTGGCTTTTCTTCTGCTGCACTCCAAACTACTGGCTCTAATACCAATTTGTGGGCAAGAAATAGAGCATATAAAAATAGAAAACAAGAACTCACCTAGATTGTTACTGCAATTCTTGAAAATAAGATTTTTATTAATCTTCTTTTTTCTTGTCCATACAAAGCTGCACCCAAGGCATCTATAAATAGAATGTGAAATCAAAAATAACTAAAAATAAACTAATCCTTAACTAATCTAAAACTAACTTCAACTGCTACTGCATGCAAGCTTAGCAAGGAGTAAGACTGCTTATTTAACTATTTGAACTAACTAATCTCTAACTGTTTGTTAATTGCTATGCATGAGAAGGAATGAACTACAAAAGGGAGGTGCAACAAGCAGTTAAGTTGTGAGTGGAGAAATTATCTCCAATTAGTCTTTAGTTTCTAACAAAAACAATAGTACTAGGCAGGCAGTAATAAAGATAATTTAGACATTGTAAAGATGAATTTTGATAGACATATTTTTTTAAAAATATTTATGTAAAATAAATAAATATCAGCCTTTCACTTGTAAATTATCACAAGCAGATGAAAAAAGAAGACAACGTGTCATAAAATGCGACCATTGTACATGTTTTTAACCCACCTCAAATCACTATAATCATAATAATATAATTTGAAAAAAGGCATATATCATAGTTAAGATCGATCCCACACAACAAGAATATTAGTGACATGTATATCATCTGACTTGAGATCATTATAATCTACTCAACCAAATGTACTTTCACTAGTATCTATCCAACCCTCAGTATTACTACCCCAGCATCACTACTCACAGCGTCAAGTATCTATTATTTTCTATTTCTTTTTGCAAAGAAGGATATAACAAAAGGATGGATATACTATTTTAAATTAAAAATGTCTAAGAAACTGAAATGAAATCCTAGGATGTTAATTCTACATTGATGAGGTTTTAGGTCTATCATATTGTCGATCATTATGGATCTAGGTAGGATATTGCTTTGTTTAAATTGATTTCTGATATTGATCAATGATTCACCCTATCCACCTCCATTTCTACATCCATAGATGCAAAGAAAGTTGGAGTGAGCGATCACAACCATGGCCCTGAAATAGGTGAGGAAATTCACCCTAAAAGTCTTCCATGAAGTAATGTTGTTGACTCTACCTCTCCATTACTTGATGTTATTATAGATGTGCCCAAATTTGACAAAGCTTGTCATTTCTTTAAAAAAATTGCGTTAATTGCTTATTTTGTGCTCTGAGTCCCGAAGGAAGGCCCTCTGAAGTAATGGGTTCAACCACTAGCAAGGCCATGGTATGAAACTTGAGGGAGTCCAAAATATTACAAAGGGATTTCTTTTATTTCATTTTTCTAACACAAAACACTCCAAAGATATTGTTAACCATAGGCCTTGGTTCATCTGTAACACTTTGCTCATGTTTTCTCACTAGATTCGGGGCTTTCAAGTCTCTGACCAAAAAAAATTAAATGTGCCCGTCTGGGTTGAATCTCTTGGCTTGTTGCTCCCCATCTGGGATTTTATTGACCAGCTCATAAAATAAATATGATGCTTCATCTGCCATGAGCAGACTAGAGTTTATATGGCTTGTCCTTAGAAGAGATTTTGTGTGGAAGTTAATTTACCCTATGATTTGAAAGATTCTTTTTATATAAAAATTGGATCTAATTATTTTTCCCAATGTATTTTGTATATCAACTTGTTAAAAACTTTATTTCAGTGTTAGTCCTCAAACTATATGATCTGGGAGTGCCCTCTGATGGTTCACACACCCCCTGTTCCTCAATAAAAAGGCAGATTTGAAGCCAAAACTTCAAGTGGCAATACTTATAGTTGGACTACCATCACCAACAAAAAAATAATTATTATTACAAAGGTGGTGGTGGGACACAAAATTTATCATTTTGACCTACTGGTAATCATGTTGCATCAACTTATGCTAGCAAATCTACCTTACCCACCAAAGTATCTTTGCCTATTGTGCATACATTGCATGCAGTGGCCTCACTAGTTGAGATGCCACCTTTATTGTCATAGTCATAAGCCTCTCTTAGGGTGAGTGCCCCCGAGAAAGATAGGAGCCTGGTCACTTTAGATCAAAAATTTTTATTACAACATTCTCGTAGCCCATCTCTATCTCTTGAAGAGGAGGAATATATGGCATACAAGAAGAAACCATTTAGAATGAATGATTACTTGCCCAATAATTTTATGTACAATAATTTTGCCACATTGGAAGGCCTCTCTAAGTAGAATGACATGCACCTCAATCATGTCCAATGATTGTGTACTCCTGGAATGATCGAGGTCTTATTGATCTATCATGTAAGTATGCAGTCAGGAATAGTTATTATTTTTTCAGTAACATTAAAATTATTTTTTTACAAGAGGTCAAGATTTATAGTTTTTTATTGCAAAATGTACTATGAATAATTTTTCTTGGGGCCATTTGTCATACCACTAAGCATAACACTAGGCATGATAGGCCCATCACTTTTTTGGCTCCAAACCTTGCTCAAAATATTATTTCTTGAGGATTAGACAACACCCATTGGGTGGTGTGGACCTTTTTTGATTTCAAAAATCACATTATTAGGTTAGTTAAATTATATGCTTCAAATGATGTTGTGGAATAGGTATCCATGTGGAGATGGTTGGCTAACTCTCTCCTAGATGCCCATTGGATCCTCTATAGTTATTTTAATATGGTGGAGCTGGTTGAGGATAAAGAAGGGTAACTTTTGATGTGATGGCGTGCTGGTGAGTGAGAATCATGATTTTACATGCATAATAAACTCAAATTTTTTGATCCTAACCATCAACAAAGAAATGATTCATATTCTCCATGGTTCACCTAGTCTAATTTTTGGTAGGGGGATGACAATGTGTTTCAACATCTTGATAGAGCTTTGCTTGATAAGCAAGATCTTTTATATTTTGGTTTGATCAAGGACATCCCTATTTTTGTCATTCCTAATACTTTTCTCTCTGATCATCAATGCATTTGCTTTAACTTTAAATGGATTTCTTCTCAAGTCAAGCCTACCTCTACATAATTCTATCTCAATACTACCCACCTGAAACATGAAAGAATGGTGGGACACATTATTAGAGTCTGGAACTTAGTTCCTCAACTAGAAGGAGATACTAGTTAGATTCAGTGGTGGGCTGAGGCTGTTACTCACACTCCACATTTCTTTGGATATATGGTAACTAAGCACCTATTTTCATATGATGTTTGCATAATACTACAACCACGATTTTATTTGTGCCTCACAAGAATTAGAGCAAGCACCATTTAATTTCAACCTTAAAACTCAAGTAGAACAATGGAGGCATAAACCTTAAATAGAAGAATCACACAAAGCTACAGGAGCTCAGTTGAGAGCTCATATGCAGTAGCTCAAAATTGGTAATAAGTTATCCAATGAGTTGTTGATAGAATCAAAAATGTCAAGGAAGGAAATGCAAGATATACCAAAGTCCCTAATATTTTACAAACCTTTGTGCCTCACTACCAGGGTGTTTTCTTGATGTAAGCTTCTTATCCATAAAGGGAGGCATCTCTCCTTCAATTTCCTTAGGTAGTGTCCTGGAACGTCTCCAATTCTCAATGAATTACTTGTGACATGAATTTATCCCTTACTGACCTTCATGAGGCTATTAAACATATGGTAGTAGATAAAACTCTAGGAATTGATGGCTTCCTGTGTGAGTTTTATCAAACCTTGTGGGACACTATTGGTCCTGATTTACACTAGGTTTACATTTAAGTTGTTCTAACCAATTCCTTGGGAACCCTTATCAATCAAGGTAACATTAAATTCATTCACAAGGCTAGTGATCCTAAAATTATCAAAAATTTGAATCTATCACTTTGTTCAATATCTCTTATAATATTATTATCAAACCTCTGGCTCTCAAAGTGAAACATATTATCCCTTTAATTGTTCAAAGTGAACAAAAATGATTCATACAAAATAGGTTCATCCTAGATAATGTCATCACTATCTAGAAAGGTATAGAATGGGCTAGGAGTTATAATCAAAAGGCCTTGTTTATTAAGATTGACTTTGAAAAATCTTATGATCGCATTGAGTGGCCCTTCATTTTGGTAATGCTTCAGGAACTAAGTTTGGCCCAAAGTTTATTCAAACTATTAATATGTTTTTTTAGGATGTAGAGGCTTGTATTACTATTAATGGAAACAAGTCTTCTCAGTTTGAGTTGCATCTCTCCATCAGGTAAGGTTTTCCTTTAGCCCCTTCCATATATGTTCTCGGAATAGAAGGATTTAGCTATCTTATAGCTAATTATACTTTGAAGGGTTTGGTGAAAGGTATTTCTCTCCCTTAGTTTGATAGATAACTTCTAAATGGCCATTTTGTAGATGACTCATTTCTCAGTCTCTAAGAGGAGGAAAAATTGATAAAAAATATCATTGAATGTTTGCACATATGTTATTTGGCTTCAAACTCTTCCACTCAATAGAGGAAGACCCAATGTTATAAGCAATCATTGGGCCCCAAACTTCTTTGGCTTGAAGAATTTCAATGGTAGTGGATTCTACCAATAGTGCAGTTTAAATTTATGGGCATTCCTTTTGCCTTTTGGGTCTCTCCCTCTGAATTATGGTCTTATGTGGTATAAAAAAAGTTTCATTTTAGTGGGCCATATAGAAAAATATATGGAGGTTTTGAGGTGAATCTAATTCATAATAGTGGTGAATCAGGTTGGAAGCTATATCATTGTAGAGGTGAATCACATGATACCAGGCAATGAATCACATAAAGCCTGTGATCATGGATGAACACCAAGAAACATAGTCAAATGATGCCATCAATGAGATGTAGATGAATGCCAACATAGTGCAGGAGAACACCAAAGACACACAGATGAATGGATGACTGATTAATATTAATAAACGTCAAGATTGTACAGGTGCACACTGTTTCATATAGATGACCAATGATATGTTATGGGTGGGCATTAGATAATAGCAAAATAATTCTTGTGTAGGCTAGAAAAACACTTGTGTAAACTAGATGAATTCATATATAAAATAAATGCACATCGAATACTTGTAGATGTGTGCCTATGCAGACGAAAGCCTATGTAAGTAGGTGCCTTTGACTAATGAAGATAGATGCCTATGAATTATAGGTGGGCATGCCAAAGGCAAGTATCAGATAATATCAAATGAATGCATATTTATATCATACAAATACTTTTGTGAACCATATGAACATCTATATAAACTAGACGCACATCAAATACATTATAAATGAACCCCTATACAAACCAAATGAATGCCTATGCATTACAGATGGATACATGTGCAAATGGATGCCTATGCAAGAAAAGGGCTTTGATCGATGCTAATGTGGCCCTCTCAGTTATGATATAGGTGCCTCTATTGAACACTTGCATTATATGGTTGGTTACCCTTTTCGAGCTAAAGGCCTTTAAATGTTTGAAATGCACCTCATTTTGCACATTTTTCCATTTTATCTTCTCTATTGTTTAAAAAAAATCCATTCTTTTCCCTGACTTTTGAAACCCTTTTTTATTCCATGTCTTCCATTTCTTAGACCTCTTATGTAATTAGCACAGTGGTAACTAAAAGCCCCAACCTAACTTTCTAGAATTTGATGTGCACCATCATCCAAAAGATTATGTAGTAACAAGATACATACAATAATTGGGTGGAGCCTTGCAAGTTTAATGACATTATCTACATACCCTACATGAATAATATATTCCTTTTCTAAATTTTCTCTTGCAAAGCTTTGATACTTCTTCCTCAATATTTCAAATCAACTTCAAATCTCAAAATGTTTCATTTGGAATCTATTTAGAGGATATTTAGAGATTGATAGGTCTACCTTACAACAATGGGTACCTAGTCATGACAAAGGTCTTGTTTAATGATGATAATAAAAAGCATATAGAATCCCATTATCTGCTATAGGTAGATGGTATGTATTATAAAATTTATAATTACTTATTTTTGAATAGTTTTACTTATGTTGTTCTAACTTGTTTAATTTTTTTATAGATCCTAAGTGCCATGGTAAAAGGGGACTAAAAATTTAATTTGTTAGAAACCCTTTCCTATTGGGAATGGTCAAACTTTTCCAAGAAATAACTATTTTATAGGGTAGACCATCTGATATTCCATTCTAGGCTCTAGTTTATATTCTTCATATTCTGGGCACTCAACCATTGGCTTGGTGCAATTTTATTTCTAGTAGAATCAAAAATAATTTTAACTATGCTTTGTGTAATGAACATATTTAGTTTTCTTGTTGTAATTATATCATTGCATTGTACTACTAAGCAATTTTGGATTTGCAAGCATCCTTTGCTCCTTCTACTCTCAACCCCGCAATGTTTGTCAACACACTCTCCCTTGGAGCACAAGAGGTTAGTTTGAGTAGTTGTTTGAGATTGTTTTATCCTTATCCTATATCTATTTCAAATAATTACATAAATATCGATCTAGTTCATTTTAAATAAAATATATTTTTCTTGTAGAAAAAATTATATGAAATGACTTCCATAAGAAATGCAACAAGCAAGAGATGTTAACCTCCTAGGGCCTAAGAAAAATGGAGATGGAAGAGGATGAAAAATTGAATCTAAAAATACTTGAGCAGAAATTGATAAGAAGAAAGTGAATATGGAGTTTGATTACACCTCTAACACAACCATCCATTCATGTTACTGGTATACCTTCATAAATTAGCTTTGCTTTGATTAAATACTCTTTTATCATTGTAATATTTTAACACTATTATATATATATATATATATATATATATATATATATATATATATATATATATATATATATATATATATATATATATATATATATATATATAGCAGAGCCTATGTAATCTATATTTCAAACACCAGTTAGGTCTAGTAAAGCTTTAATAGTTTCCCAACAATAGCAATAACCATAGCAACAGGAACAAAATACCAATGTGTAGTAAATAGATATATTTTTCTTAAACACTAATATTTTATTAGATTTTTTTTAATTGGTTATTTAAATGATTTTAATTTCCATTTGTAGCTCTTTCTTTTCCAAGGGAAAATCTCTACCACCACTACCACCTCAACATGGCCCTTTAACTTCTGGTATTGGGAAACATATTTTTTATCCTAGCTCAGAGTGGTGGCATGGTTCAAGTTCCAATTTCCAAGATTCTAAAAATTTTGATTGGTGGTCTTCTCAGTGAGATGGAGACTTCAGTTCTTCATAATATTGATCTAGATGATGAGTATGTGGGCATTGATAGTGGCATGCCCATGTATTTTTTCAACCCTCATGATATCAGACATGGATCTCAACCCATAGATATTTTATAGAGACCTCATATGTCTAATTCTCCATCTAGTAGCACTGAAGGTAATCTTGTGCAGGAGAGTACTCAAACAGATGACCAGCATACCTTTCTTCCTATTTCTAATTTATTGACAAAAAAGACTAAATTTTATGTTAATGATTTTATTCTTCCAAACCTTGATAAATTGATAACTTACGAGCATCGGGTAAAAGTATTAATTCAATAAATAAATGAGAATTTCCATAGCCACAATTAATAAAATCAATTTTACGCAATGGTGGAGCATTAGCCAATAAAAATTGATGTTTTATTCAACGAAACAGTTTCAAGAAGTGTTGTCATGAATAATAGCTTTAATGATGATGTTATTGATATCATGTTAAATAGGATTGAGAACTTGAATGTAGAAGCCTAAGCATACTATAAAAAATATGCACAAAACAACACTCTAATGGATCTTGCAAATGTGAAAAAATAAAAACCTGGGGTAAGTTTAGTGATAGTTTTTTAAATTAAAATTTCTTTTAAAATAATTAACTAATTAAATATTTTTTGATCATTTGTAGTTAAAATATATCAATTTGAAGAACAAAGTTGTTGTCCTTGACATGTATCTAAGGAATGCACACAAAACTATTTTTGCAACACTTTCTTTCAAAGAAAAACTTGTTTTATTGAATAACCAAAATAATAGATTGAAAAAAATAATTTGGGAAAATGGCTTGGATCCTGATGTTTTGTTTAAAAATAAATTTGTATCAGACTCATCATTGCTTTTAGTGGGAGATGTTGTTGCAAAAGAATGGGAAAATCTTGCCAATATAAATTTTATAGTGAAAGATCTTTAAGATTCTAGGATCCTGATTCTCATAGTCATAGATAGCACAATGATTACTAGTACTAGTGAACAAATTGTTCAAAGTTAAATTAATCCATAGTGATAATTAGATTATAAGTTTAATGTTGTTTTGTAATTTCTTCCATACTATTATTTAATTAATGAAAACTAAGGTTTGAGCTCAAAGCCTCAAGTTCTTTTATGCTTATGTTTTGTAATTATTGAAAACTTATGTTTTGTAATATTATAATATATTTTTTAATTATGGATTACATGCTCATATTAGGCTACAACCTATAATGTGTACTAATTTTTTGCAATGTTTAACTACTTTAATTTATAGTAAATTTGGTTTCAAAGCTATTAAAATATTGTTTGCCATTTAATTTGATTAAACAATGTATATTTTACTAAAAAAAATGTCGAATAATTAAAAAAAATAGAATGCTAAATATGTATTATTTTTTGCATCTTGTAAAGTAAAAAATGCTAAAAAAATATTATTGCAAAATACTAAAGATGTG
Source organism: Torreya grandis (assembly GCA_037957365.1). Classification (NCBI taxonomy): domain Eukaryota; kingdom Viridiplantae; phylum Streptophyta; class Pinopsida; order Cupressales; family Taxaceae; genus Torreya; species Torreya grandis. The sequence goes on along the minus strand of JARHVA010009106.1, from coordinate 46,874 downwards.
ATCATATCAATTAAGCATTTCATAAACAACTTAACTCAAATTGAATCAATCAAGCATTTCACAAATATTGTTCAATAGTTTGCATATACATATTACAATTTTACAAACTAACACTCAAGTATTTCAAGCAACCCTGTGGTAACCCATAATTCATCACTAACATTTATATGGCCTATCTCACTAGCATTTATAGTTTCACTATCTTCTTTGGTAGTTGTATTTGTGACACCTCTTATTTTAGTTAGACTATTCCTAATTGAAATTGCTCTATCATATAAATATATATAAACTTCACAATCTGAAAAATACAACCTTAAACATGTCTCAATATTTCTATGTAATCTATTATGAATCCTTAATTTAACAAAATATAATGCACTGAATACCCTCTCATCTTCCATGGACCCCAAAATCATTGTTTGTCAAAATTTATATAGATAAAAATATTTATTGATTTATTTTTGCGAAACATTACTCTGATACAGTTTCTTTCAAAGCCTGGTAATAGGACTTATTTTTGTTGGTTAAGTTAACAACCAATATTGTTCAACCATTGTATGTCCAAAAAGCATTGAGTGGTTCTTCAGTAAATTTTTTTTGAAAATTTTGGTTAAATTCCTCTCCATTTATTTCTGAAAACTTACTAAAATGTTTGATGAGAGTACTCATGTATTTGCTAAATAAATTACTTGTTTGTTCATGACAATCTACATCATTTCAAAATGTAGGATTCACCATGCCCATGGCTTCAAGCAAGTCATCTCTTTGAAAATGATCTCTAATTTCAGTAGATAAGCTTTTTGAAATGTCTCTCAATTCTATTTTCATGTCACATATGATATTATCATATAGAACCCTTGTTATAGGTACTTCTTCAAATTCTAATTCAACTACATTAGTTTATCTTTGGAGAGTGTGTAATGGTATCTCCTTTCCATTAACAGAAATAAAAAGATGATCATGAATATTGAATTTCAAATAGTTTTGAGGGTCCTTTAGATTTTTTAATATTTCCCAACTCCCAAATATTAGTCCCTTAAAACTTTAATTTGAGTATTATAATATATCAAGTGATAAACAAACATGTTTCTGTAACTTTATGAAGTCCACAATATATATTGATCTCTCTTGTGCATGTTTTGTCAAACAAAGCATTTCCTTAAACATGGGTGGAATACCATATAATGTTAACAGAGTATCAAAACCTCTCAAGAGGTTTAATAAATCTTTTGCCTTGTCAACCTCCATTCTATAATAGCACATAAAACCAACTAGTGAGTGATATTCTTCAAATATTTTGCATGCAGGCTCATACATTGAAATCCATTTAGTATCTACATCTTTTAATAGTTTTTTTTTTCCACTAGTCACTCCAATTGAAAATTTTTGAAACTATAAAAACCTTTTTAGGCTACATGACATGTACACGTATAAATCGCAGATTAGCTCCTCTACTTTTGTGACATTTTTTAATGTGCTTATAATTTTATATGCAAGATTCATTTTATGTGCCATGTAATGGATTAGAGTCATATATGGGGTAAATGATGTTTGAAGATAAACACACAAACCTATTTTATTTCCCAACATTACTAATGTACCAACACACACCAACTTAGTACCTATATCATGGTAACTCATCCCATTAATATCCATCAAATTAGAAAATAACTAATTTACAAGGGTTTTCAACATTACGATTTTTAGTTATTTTATGTATAGATAAAATGTTAGGTTACCTCAAATGATTCTAATATATATATATATATATATATATATATATATATATATATATATATATATATATATATATATATATATATATATATATATATATATATATATATGCATGCATACCCATGGTGTATTTTCAACCATTGTTACCTCATCAATGGATAGTGATATGGACCTTGCTGATTTTAATTTTTCTTTCAAATCCTCATTTTTAATCATTGTGAGGCATTTTGTCATCTCCCAAGCATTGGTATCAGATCAATGTGAATGTGGAATGTTGTGCATTTTAATCTACTATTTTTTTTGTTTTTAAAATAATCTAAAAAATTAGAGATTAGTCTTCCTCTTTTTATAATGTTATATAAAGTTAAAAATTATATATTTTTGGCAAGCAAATTAGACTGAGCAACATTTTTTAATTCAAATTTAATTGTTCATCCTTTCTCAGTGAGGTGTCATTTATGTTTCTGATGATTATGATACTCTATTATGTAACATTTATTCAAGCACTCTTTCTCATTTTTTCCATCTCACTATTTTTTTTATATTTCCATCTTTGCCTTTTACTGACTCATATATTTTACCACAATGTTTTTCAATTATGTCCAACTTGAGTTTCATTTTGTTGTCCTTACCAAGTTTCCAACTACATATTGTGCATTTTCATTCTATTGGTGTGTTAGTACTATTTTTTAGTAGTACAGGTTCAATAAATGGGTATTTAGATTCCCACACATACTAAAATGACCTTTCAATTGTCCATATATTTTTATTCTTCCACATATTTTTTATTGTGCCTTTTTAACTAAAAATTATTTTTACTATGTAGCAGTTTCATCTAAAGATTGTGTTAGGTGAGTAGATCTCACGTTTGGTGTTGGAAACTCATCATCATCACCACTACTTATGATGTGATAACTTTGTTTCCTTGAATTCAATGGGACATTAGGTATTTATTTTTGAATGAATTTTTGTGCCTTTTTCAATTGAAGATTATTTTGGATGTGTAGCAGTCTCATTTGAAGATTGTGTTGGGTGCGCAGATCCCTCATTTGGTGTTATGAACTCATCATCGACATCACTAGTTATGATGTGATATCTCTAGTTTCTTTAATTTTGTGGGATAGTGGATATTTCTTTTTGAGTAGCTTCTTTCTAGGAAGGTATATATTCTAAATTTTTATACAAGTCTTAAATACTTTTATCATTGAATTCTACATGCAAAAAATCGTGACATTACTTTTTAATAAATTCCAATACTAAAGTACAAATAAATAAAATTCATTAAATCAAATAATATTTATAATATAATACCTGTGTTTGGCATTTCATTCCCAAGCTTGTCTTCCAATTAAAATATATGTTTGATATGTTTATTAATGGGTTCTGAATGTAATATCATTTTAGGCCTTGTCATTATTATTGAATCTCGAAAAGAATATTTAATTAATTAAAAAATGGTATTCTATGAGTTAGTACCTCTATTTGACAGTTTAAATTTATGCCAATGTATATCTTCCTATGGAGATAATTCTTCAAAAGAGTAATCAATGGGTTTTGAATGAAAAATAGTTTAAGACAAATTTTATTATTATTTAACACAAGCCAATGAATAAGAAGCACTAGTTAGATGAAAATATAGTACCTATGTCTGGTGTATGGCTAAAATAAGATAATAGGTTTTTTTTTTTTTTAAAATTTGGAGGCCTTACATTTTTAGTAGATGCCATATTATCTAGCTTACAAATCCATAGATGAAATACTATTAAAAACCAAATAAATATAGTGGTATTCAAATCAAAAATGACATCATTTGCATATTTTGGTATGGTTCGGCCATAGGTTATTACTAATTGCCTACAACTTGCTAGTATTGGTGCCCATTAGTAGCCTACGAGTAGATGCTAGTAGACTACCGATGGTCACCCAAAAACTTGTAGTGGACATCAATAGTCTATAGACAGATCCAAAAAAAATTGGTAGTCACCTACAAACTACCAATGTCTACCTATAGTCTATGAAAGACCATTGGCAGTCTACTAGCATCTACTCACAACCTATAAGTTACAGTCACATAATGATAGGATGTGGGCTGAGCTATGAGCAATGGTAGACTATGGTTAAGTTCCCATAGGATGTCATTAGGTGTCTATGTTTTTAGGATGCATTCAGGAACATAAATTTGCAAAATGCAGTTGAATGCCCACAAACTACCCTCATGTTTAATTGCTATGATGACACTTAAAGAGAAATAATGAAATAATGGTTTAAAAATACTAAAAATTATATATTTTAAATAGAAATTACCCACCTTGCTATGAATTGTTGATTCTTGTAGCCTGCGTGGGAATTGAAATACAAACCACCAAAAAAAAATTTAAAGTCACCTAACTGTAGGTGGTGAAATCTTCTAGATTGGATTTCGAGGTATAGATGAATTACATTTATATGAAGAAATTTATATTCAAATGTAGGTGAACCTATCCTCAAAATTAACTTTTACCTCAAAAATTTAGGCAATCCCACCCTGACAACCACTCCACAAAAATCACCAAATGCTAACTTCAAAAAATAGAATATCCATAGATTAACAAAGATTCACAACTAAAAAACCCTAGTGTAAAGAGTAGAAAAAAATATTTCTTTTTGGATAACTAAGATTTTTTATTTAGTTGTTAAGTTTCAAATCTTCTCTAAAGTCTTGGAAACTATGTATGTTTACTATTCCTCTTGTTGGGCCTCTTTTAATTCTACCTACAGTAAATTAGAAAAAAAAAATTGGGGATTTTATTTGGTATAATTCTAAGGGACCAAAGGTATTCCATAGAGTTTCTTGGAATATTTATTTTTGCCTTAAGGAATCTAGGGGACTGGGTCATCTCAACATTAAACTCCAATGACTGGCTCTTGGGGCCAAATGGATAATCAAAGGTCTTTCTAGGGATGAAGCGTGGAAGATTATTCTTTACAATTGTATCTCTCATGATATCCTTTGTGATAGGAAAGCATGGCAAGGCCTAGGGCCTCATTCTTTTTTTATCACCCTAGTGAATAAAAAAATTAAGGGGTCATTTGTTATTCCAATTTTATGGGAGGCTTAAGAGAAGCTTAAGCCTCACCTCACTAGGATAGTGAAAATGACCTCTCTATTAACTCACTACCCTTTTTGTGGTCATCTTGTCTTAATTTTCATAATGTTCCCTTTGCCTTGATCCCTACATTAAAGGACTACACCTTTTCATAGAAGGCGTAAAGATTATCAGTGACCTATTTTATAAAGAGAGTAGAGTTGGGCTCATTTGGCAATTGATTCAAAACAAATATCAACCAATAAGCTCAGATGTAGAGACTATTGAATAAATTCAATGTTCCATAATTGATGCATATTTGCATAACATTTGAGTTATTTTTCTTGTTCCTTGCAGGAGGGATTGGAATTGGCCTACAACTACCCATTTCACTCAATACACTCCATAGTTCAGATATCAATTACTAGCCCCTAAACATATCCCAATTGATATGTTCAATATTATATAAAATCTTCATTCCTATGAAAGGAACTAGGCTAGGCATCTTAGCATAGTGTGGTTTGCTTTTATTGATCCTAAAAAAGATCACTCATTATGGTATGTTCTTTACTAAGGCTTTATTGTGGGTGACTAGCTCAAGCATTTAGGTGTGCCTAACCCTATCTATATAGCCTGTCAATAACTAGAAACATTTAAACATCTCTTATGGTTTTGTCCATATGCTCAATTTGCGTGGTGTTAGATCCAATTCCTTTTCCAACCTTTTCACCTAGAATTCTTCTCATGGAAGATGTCTCTCTTGGGGGACTCATCTTTTATTCCTGTAAAATATAATATATTTTACTAGATATTTTGATCTGACATTATATTTCAAATATGGAAAGCTAAGAATTATTCTTGCTTTAATCATGAAGATTTGGAACATATTTTTTTTATTTATAACACAAAATTTGTACTTTCTAATGTCACTCTTCATATTCAAATCCAAATAGACAATGCCCATTTAGAGTTTAACCACCTTAAACATTAATTTGATCACTAGGGAAATGCCCCATGTGTGGTTATTTGGGAACATCTTGATTCTCCATATAATCCTTCAACCCCCCCCCCCCCAAGGATGAGGATGTGGGGCAAGGCAGTAGTGATCTAGAACCAAACGTAGGAACTACTATCCACAATGATCACCACCTCATTGGCCTTCCCCTCATCATGGTGGTTTAAGTGGTTCTTCCTACTCTGGAGGTGATGGTAGGGGTTGGATATTTCTTCCCCCATCTTAGGATAGTGATGATAGAGGTTCAGATCTGCCTCCCCAAGGAAAATTCTCATGCCTGGCATTGGCTATTTTTCTTGAAATAAATCAAAATGAGACTTTAGAAGATCAACTAAACTCTGGTTTGGATCCCTTACCTACTGACAGAGTCAGGGGAGGAAGGGGTGATAAGCATCTAGATCCACCATCTCCTATGCCTCACCTGACGTTCATATTTGATGATGCTACTAAAAAGTTCTCATTAATGTTATTTTTGCTTTACTTTCTCTACTTTTCTAGAAATTGATGTGATGTAGCTTTTTTTGGTGTGGTCATTTTGTGACTTTTCTTGAGGGGTTTTCTTTAACTCTCGGTATGACTTTTCTCATGGGATGTGACTTTTCCACCCATTTTTTGTATGATTAGCCTTGTAACATATCTTTTTTTTATTAATATATAGGTCCTTCTCAATCAAAAATAAAACGATGGAGATGGTCCTTTTTCAAAAGCTAGATAATCCTTTTACTATTAAAACATGCTTTGAGGCCAACTACAATCCTTATCACAAATTAACTCAAAATATGAATTTAATCCATTTTTAAAAAATAATATTATCAAACAATTTTTGTATGTATGTATTAATTTTTATTTATTTAATATATTTCATAATTGGTAGTGTTATAGAATGGTTGATGGTGCCCTAGATTACTTGGTTGTGCCCCCTATATATCAATGTGGGATTTGTCATGCTTGAGGTTCCCCTACACTATTTACTATTTACTACTTACTACTAATGAGTAATGCATTCAACTTTAGTGAAAAGTCCTTCAATGAAAATTATTTATTCAATTATTCCAACCACATCACTATTGCCAAAATAGGTTAAGGATACTTTTGTCTGAGAGAAAGATTGATTAAATAATATTTTTAAAAATGTGGAAGACATCATATAAAATAATTCATCCAAAGAGTTTTAGATGGCCTTTTTTTTAATTTTTGTGGGCCTCAAGATGCTTTTCAACTAAATAACATATATTTGAATTTAAAAGTAGGTTTAATTTTTATTGTATATATGAAGGTATTATATGGAATTATTTAATTATATAGAATATCAACATCACTTCTTTGGTTAAGGAGTTATGATTAAGGGGCACATGTACTGTTAAAATCATTCAAGACATGATTCCAAATTTAGCCACTTAACTCTCTGTATCAAATATCTAAAGATATTTATACCTTAATGGGTAGATACAAACAACAATCATCTTTACTAGTTAGCCTACAACCCTTTCAATATAAACTTAAATAAGTTAACACATATATAAATAATAATAATAAATTAAATATAATGATAAAAATGTAATACAATAATAAAACATAAGTTATAATCCAATTATAAAACATAAGTTAAAATAATATAATTAAAAATATATATAGTTTAACTATGATTGAACCCACATAATAAGAATATCAATATCTTGTACATAATCCAACCCAAGATCACTATATTCTACTCAATCACAAACCTTCCAATTGGTATTAGCCTATCTTTCAGTATTATTATCTCTAACACTACCACCTACAACATCAACACCCTGTAAGTCACCATCCTTCCATATCTAATTTATAATGCTCATCTAATATGAATCGGTCTTGATTTCACACTACTTTCATAAAACACATTAAAATATTTATTTAAAATTTTCATAAAATAAAATTATAAAAAATATATTTTATAGTGAATTTGAAAATATATCCATTTTCGCTGGAATTTGTTTGTTGCAATGTAATTTTGAACATAAGAAAATCCAAAAGGATGGATGTGGTCCCTTTGCCAAGGTTAGATGAATTTGTTATAATCTTCTTCGTATTAAAAAAAGGTGATTAAAAAAATTAATAACATTCTTACTTTAAAATATATATATAAAAAATATTTATTAATAAAAAATAATTAAAACTATCATACTTAAGAAATAATGTCATACACATTGATAACCCATGGCCCTCGTGGGTTTGGTGACCATCTTCACTTGTTGGATTTACTTCTGTACAACATGTTTCTTAGCTTCTTTCAATAGAATGTTCAAGAGTGTCCCAATGATCAATAAACTTCTTCTATGATGTGAGCTTATAATGAAAAGGATTATAAATAATTTAAAATTATTTTTTTCATTAATAAAATATTTTTAAAAAAGATTGAAGACAATTTAAAAATATAGAACATTTTCCTTAAAATATTTGTTAGTACTATATTTTTATATAACTAATAAAGGAAAAAAATGAGAAAGTTAAAACTAAAAATAAAACATAAACTTAACTCATAGTAATATTGAAAAGCATAAAATTTCAATACAAAAAACATATTTTGTTTGGTTGTGATTCCTTATTTTCATTATTTGTCAAGTTTCCTCAAAATTTAGAGGAATATCTGATTTTTTTTCAATTTTTCCTTTCTTAAATTTTGTTTATCTTTTAATGTATTTATTTTAATTTCTCTTATTTTCCACAAGTTTATATAATTTATCCTATTTTTTTTAATTATGATTTTATGATTCATTTTAGAATTTGTTATATAAAGTCTAAATTAGTTTACTTGTAAATGTAATTCTACATCTAAACAAATAGAAGTGATTGGTAAGGCACACAAGATTTTCTAATTTTTAGTAGCTTTTTTTTAAGGAGAGGTTCTTAAGATTGCTTCGAATATAACATGAAATTATTTTATTTTTGGGATTTGAATATGGATTTATTGATAAAGAAATTACAAATTTTTAAACTTATGGTATCCCTTTTCAGGTAGAGGTTTTTAATCTTTCTTTGCATAGAACATGTCATATGCTAATTTTTTAGTTTTAAATTTAGATAAATTAATTTATAAATACACATCCACCCAAAAATGAAAAAAATCATGTATTTAGAAATTCACTTATATTTTATTTATTTACTATAACCTGTTTTAATTATAGGTTTTATAAACTTTCTTAACACACAACATTTCATTTTCCTTTTTTATCATATTTGAACTTATGTCAACAAACTTGTAAATATAATTCTTCACAAAAATAATAAACACAAATGCTTTATAAAACTCTTTAAATAGTTTATTTATAAAATACATATAATTTGTTTGATTTATTATATGCTCTCTCGAACATAGACATTCAAAAATTCTTATCACAAAACATACCATTTTCACATTTGTGGGCTTTCAACTTGAATCAATCTAATTGTAAATTTGAGGCCACTAAAAAAAACCAAACTCAAGTGCATGATAAGCCACTTTCAAACAAATTGATATATTTTAGCCTATATCTACCAAAGGCTTTTGACCTTCCTTGTAATAGAATATGATATTTTATCTTTTTGGGGATTTGACATCAGATCAACGAACTTGTACATGTAATTCCACACCAACATTAAATTGGGTTTCTTGGTAAGGCACTTTAAAATATTTTTAATTTTTATAAATTTTTATTTAAATAAATAATTTTTTTTTTAATTTTTTATAAAATAATATTCTTTTTTTTCATTTGTAGGATTTCAATTCAGATAAAGAATTTACATTCCAAGTGAATGTTTTAAATTTTGCTTTGTAAAGAAGATACCATTTTCCTATTTTTAGGATTAAAACTCAAATGAAATAGCTTGTAAATGTTAATCGACATTAAAACACCAAGGTAGAGGTAAGGGAGTCATATTTATTTTTACTTTATTGAAGCTTCCTTTAAATGGATGTTTTAAATGTTTCTTGAGAAGTAACATACTATATTATAAATTGTGAGATTTTAACTCAAATCTATTAACTAGTAAATGTAAGTTCACATTGCTAAAACATCAAATTGATGTTCTTAGTAAGTGTAATTTTTGTTAATATATTGTATAATTTTTTAATTTGAGGTTTTAAAGTTTGTTTGGCATTAAAGATGTCATTTGTCTATTTGTAGAATTTTAATTTGGATCATTTAACTTGTAAATTTAATTTAACACTAAAACATTTAAAAGATTCTTAGTAAGACATTTACATATTTTTTGATTTATTACAACCTCTCTTAAGTAGAGTTTTATTAAATCTTACTTAGCATAAAACATGACATTTTCTCGTTTGTGAGATTTGAGAATAAATTAACTTGTAAATACCAAATCATCAAACATGGGGGCTTAATAAGGTACTTACATATTTTTTTAAATTTAATGTAGCTTCTAAAAAATGGTTCGTTTTAGGCTTGCTTAGCATATAACATGTCACTTTCCAATTTGTATAATTTAAAGTTCAATCCATTAATTTGTAAATTAAGTGAACGACACCAAAACACCAACTTTAGGTCCTTGATAGGGAATTTAATTAATTTTTGATCTATCATCGCCTTTCTGAAGTATAAGTTTTTATTTGGAATAAAACATGTCATTTTCCTTTAAAAAATTTGATAACACAAAAACACCATATTTATGTGTTTGATCACACCCAGGTGATATGTTTAGTTTCACCTAATTTTTATAAATTAAATGTATCCCCTCTCAAGTGGATTTTTTCTAATTTTATTTCAAATACAAAATGATTTTTCCAATTTGTAGGATTTACACTCAAATCAACTAGTTTTGGAAAACTCATGATAGTAAATTCCTCCACCACCCATGTTACCATTGTCGGTGATAGGATTAATAGGGTACACACACATGACTAGTCCATCCAAAACCCACCAAATGCATAAAATCAAGGGTAAATTAAAGATCAATTAGTCTTGATTGCATACCACATTGAACTAATCAATGATTCATACAATAGGGTAAATAATCAGGGTTAATTGAGCCTAAACACTCTGAATACAATAATTATTAGTTAAATTAGGTACACAAATAGGACCACTCAATCCCAAAATAACAAAATATGATAATATAAGGTGAATTTGAGCTTGATTGGTCCTATTTGCATACAATATTGAACCAATCACCAAACTAATTCAATGGGGCATGCAAACAAGGCTAATCAAGACCAAACCACCAAATTTAATAATCAATGGTCAATTCAAGATCTATTGGGCCCATTTATGTACCACATTAAACTAATTTTGAGATTTGTTTGATGTTGTAGGCTAATGGGACCAATTGAGCCCAAGTCCACCAAATGCAATAATTGAGGGTCAAAATTAGATCAATTTTCCTTATTTTAATATTGTCTTAAAATATTCATTTGAGTATTTAATAGGGTATGAAAACAATTTCAATCAAGACATAAATCCACCAAATGCATAAATCTAGGTTTAATTTATGCTTGTTTGGCCCCATTTGCATATTATACAGAAGAAATCAAGTGATTGCTTTAAAGGGGTGTACAAATAGGGAAGTTGAATCCAAATCTAGCAAATGAAATATTATAGGGTTTTTTTCAAGCTTGATTAGCATAGTTTGAGTAACCCATTGAACCTATCGCTCGATTGGTTCAATGGGGTATGATAAAGAGGCAAATTGATCCCATACCAACTAAATTCAATAAAATAAGGTAAATTTGGTCTATTAATCTTATGAATATATTATACAATATTATAGCTAAAGATCTAAAACTAAAAATTGGGTATTTATTTCACTTAATCATTTTATATGAGAAAACAAGGTTTATCTAAGGGAGATACATTTGAGATAACATCATAATAGTTTGGGAAGTTATGGAATGGACTTGTACTCTGAGTAGTTAGCAGTGTTCACCAAGCTTGACTTTGATAAGGCTTATGATATAATCGAATGGACCTTCATTTTATCCATGCTTAAATATTCATGGTTTAGCCCCAAGTTCATTCTCTCTATGAAAACTTTATTCTTTGATGCTTCTAATTGCATTACTATTAATGTCCATGAATCTATGAGTTTTGCATTGCTTTTCCCTATCAGACAAGGATACCTTATTTATCCTTCTTTTTTTGTTGTTATTCTTGAGGGATTAGGATACTTTTTAAAATATTTTACTCTTATAGTCTTATCAAAGGAATTTCTTTGCCCAACATTCCTCATAACTAGATGGTTAATAGAAATTTCGTTGATGATTCATTTCTCACCATTACAGAGGACCTCTAGTGGTTCAAAATATCATGGAAACCCTCTAAATATATATTTTTGGCCTATATATATATATAACATTCAATTTTATAAAACATAGTTTTATAGGTATAATTATGGCCCTTTACCTTCTTGGAGTAGTTATTATCAATGGAAATGTATATCCCATTGTGAAATGTTCAATTATCTAGGCATTACATTTGATTTTCAAGATTTTTTGATAGACATATAGAACTATATTATCCTCAAAGTTGAGAAAAAATATCTTATTAGATTACTAAACCTGTTTCCCTATCTGGAAATTTTCAAATTTATTCTAATGTTATTTTGACTAATCATGTGAACTACTCTTCTTATTGGGTTCCCAAAAAATTAGCCTATAGGAATATGTATAAATTTCTTAGGGACTTTTTGTAGGCCAACTCAGAAGGAAATAAAGGCATTCATCAAGTGGTTTGGGATATTTTTCCAACATAGGGATGATAAAGGACTTGGTTTGATTAAAATAGTTAAGTAAGGTCTCAATTTATATGAAAAGTAGATTACTAGATCCATTGGAGGACAAGAGGCATAGAAAGTTATTCTCAGGAATTGTATCTCTTCAAGAGCTCCTTAGGGTATAAATTTCTAGAGGAACCTAGACTTTCAAACCCTGATGGTCACCCCAGCCACTATTAAGATCACTAGGAAATTTCAAGTCAAGATAATTTTGAAGGCATGGGAGACTAAAAAACCATGCTTTGTTTGGAAAGGTGATGGGTTCAAATCTATCCTATCTATCGAATCTCTCTCTATGGTGGTCGCTAGTTATCACTATCAATGACAAACATTTGGATGAAGCTCCCATAAGTAAATCTCTACAAGTGTTTTATCAACATATTAAAACCTTGAAGGATATTTTTGACATGCATACCATATCTTATATCATTTGGGAGGTCCTCAAGGATAAGATAAATTTAAACACATAAGACTTTGAATTTATCTCTAAAATTTGGATGGTTGTGCCATATTGTGACTTTCATAGAATTGGGCTCATTTAATCCCCTTGATGTTGGAAGTAATATAAATGATCAATTTCCATAACTATGCTTTGGTAAAATCCCCAAATTGGTTATCAATGGCTTTCCCCAACCACTCCTCCTTAGGAGATACTCAATAAGCATTGGAATCTTAGTAGCCTCCTCTCACCACCTTGATTTAGAATAGGATATTTATGACTATCCAGACTGCTATTTTATATCCCAAGAAATGAATTCTTACTTGGTAATTATTAGACAACATCCTTTGTGTGGTAAAAAGACTTTACATATGGTGATTTATCCTCCCAAATGTTGAACTTGTCGTCAATTTGGGTCCCTCAAAGACATTCTTTTGTTTTTGTGTGGGATAAATATGCTTGTAATTGAATTTACTCTTTATTCAAAACCTATAGGCCTAAAAATTTATCTCAGAACATCATTATTATAGAGGATAATTTTATCCCACCTAAAAATTTCAACAAAATTTGGCATATTTTATACATCGAAATTATATTTATGTTATGAAAAGATAGAAATGATGCTACTTTTATTAAACAAATCCTAGACATAGATTTGGGTATATCTAACCAATTATTTGCACTCTGTAATGCCATGGATTATAATCAAGTGAAATATGAGAAATTTGAAATAGAGTTATAACATTTCCATACTTTTATTGGGCACGAGAGTTGTGTTACATGTATTATCAATAGAATTCTGATGGATGATCCATAATATAATGACCATCATGGAGACCAGGCTTGAAAGGGACATGGTTAAGAAAGTATCCAAAACCGTTATAGATAATAGGGTCACTCTTCATTCCATCGCTACCCCCCCCCTCATGCAATTATTTCATCACTCTAGTGAGTTTGGAGGGTGGTCATCACCTACTAGTCATGTGGGGTTTGTCATTGAAGGTGGGGATAGGTTAGATAACTCTTCGTAGCTTGCTCTTGAAATATTTCCTCAACATGAGTATAATGAAGAAGATTAAAACAAATAATAGGATAATTTTATGTATTTGATACCTCTCCCCCTCATGGAAGAAATTGGGGAGATAATCCTTGTAATCCTCATTTATTGCCTCCTCCTTCTGCGACTCTAGTGGATCTAGTTATTTTATATGATTTATTTTTATCCTATATATTTCTGATGTTAGCTTGATGTAATTATGGTGTTGTTGTTATTTCATATTTTTATAGTGTGTTGTGACGTTTGGGTGTGCTTCCATACCACTCAAAAAAATTATCATTTTTTAATTATTTGTAATGATTAATAAATTGCAAGTT
>JARHVA010009106.1:10000-27500 GCA_037957365.1 Torreya grandis | reverse complement strand
AGATATTAAAAAGATGCATATTGGATGTAAAATCTGCTTCCTAGAGAAAAACATATCCCTTGTAATTAATGATGCCTTCATTTCAAATGTTATCCAAGATATTTTATACGTCGAATAGAGTGTTCATTTACCTATCATCATCCATATAAATAAAAACATTATTCCAATATAGTATTTCCTAACAATACTTTCCATGAATATGAATGCTATGTTGTACATATTTATTTTTAAAAAAGTATATTCAGACTCTAATGATGACATGCTATAGGAATACAAAGAAAAGAGCAAGTAATGCTTACTATAAAACTTATCCAACAATAATATTTAGAGACCAATATAATATATATTGATGTTATCTATGGGATACTATGGGATATTTTAATACTATATATTTCCAAAATATAAAAGTCACAGATCTTAATGATAAAAGCCAAGAAAGATTAGATCCAAAAGGACATCCTATAAAAAGTTAAGAATAAGAGATCAAATAAGAGCAATGTTGAGTGGCTGGTATAATTTCCACATATCTTGTTTCTAATTGCTTGAAATATCAAAGTCATAGATATTCAGGTGAAAACTATTTTTAATTTTGTGACAGACTTTGAGGTTTTTTTTTTTTTTTTTTTTTCCAAAATCCATGCACATTTTTATTTCATATTTAAGGATCAATCTGCTTAGATTAAATTCCTCAAAAATTTGGAAACGTAACTATGTAAATCAATCAAATTTTTTGATGAATATAAAGATGTCCCTAAAATACCAAGGACCACAATCAGTAAAAAAATAGTTTTTATCAGACAATGTGATGTGTTTCACATAAAGTTTCGAAACTAACTTCCACTTTGAATAAAGATTGTTAGTTTAGTTTAGGCTTAACTTATTTTTGTCATATTTTTAATTTTCTATTCTAGATTTCATATATTTAGTTTCTTTATTTTTTATATAATTTTTTCTTAGATTATTCAAATTTTCATAACTGGTTGATCAATAAGTCTCATTGAAGACATAACAAAATATAAACTGAATAAATCCTTACTTAACATCCACTTATAAGAAATAAAATAATTTCAAGACATTAAAAAGGTGCATTATATCCAAATCGTTATGGGTTATAGGGACATTCAAAATGTAAAAGAGCTTAGACCACTCTAAAAATGTTTATGATTAAGATAATATGGTAATTTTTTAAGTAAATACAGTTATCATGTTTAATATGATCATAGTTTCAATAGATAAATGAAGGCCTTTTGAGATTTTTTTTACATTTATTTTATTAAAAAAATTAAGTGGATGAATGAGTTATAGTTGCACAATATTATGATAAAATTTCTTTGAGGAATATGCTAAAGTAATGGAAATATCACTTGTGACGAAGTTTTTATGATTATCTCTTTACTTTAGTAATATTGGTTCACAACCTTTGGAAAATAAAATAATCAAATGAAATAATATTAAAATTTCAATTACAATTTCAAATTTTCCTATTGTAAAGGTGATTCATACAATCTCCACCAAGGCAATTGGAACCTATCTGGGAGTGGAGCAAGGACTAGAGTCAAGCCATAGCTATCACTATCAAGTAAATATAGACATGAATAATATAATAGTAATACACAGCCTTCTCCCATATCCATTAACATTAAAATATATAATCAAGTGAATTATCTTACATTATATCAAAATTATTCATGGTGAGTTAAATGAATCATTTTTACATGTTGCTAAGTGTTTTAGATGTGAATGCCTAGTATGTTATGTGACTGAGTTTGAAATATTTTTTAAATATATATTTTAAAATATAAAATTACTTTGTATGATTACGTAGATTCCACTCAAGTTCTTTGGCATCCCTATTGATTTTTTGGCCTCTCCTACTAATTTGTGGTCCTATGTGGTTCAAAGGGTTGAGAAAAAATCTAATATGTGTTCAAAAAAATTGTCTTTGGTGGGCATGTTTCAGATTTATTCTAAGGTCTTGAAGGCTACACATGTTTACTATTCTTCATGTCTAGTTCTTTCTAATGCTATCTATAGTATGTTGAAAATTATCCTAAGAGACTTCCTCTAGGCCAATTTTGAAGGGTACAAGGGCTTTCACAGTGTTTCTTTGTAAATTTGTTACAAGCCTAAGGAGGCAGGTGGTCTAGGTCTTCTATGCATTATGCTTCAAGGTTTGTCTCTCTTTATTAAATGGGTTATTCATCAGATGGAAGGAGATGAAGCTTGGAATATTCTACTTCATCACTGTATCTCTTAGGGGGTTCCTTGTGGCAAATGTGCTTGACATGGCTTTGAGATTCATACTCTTCTTATTACCCTAGTTATAGATAAAATTATGGCTACCTTTTTTATTCAAATTATATTGAAAGTTTGGGAAAAAATCAAACCCCATATAATCTACATAGGGGAGGGTTTTAGGAATGTTCTTTCCATTAATTACTGTTTCCTTTGGTGGTCTCCCTACCTAAACTTTAATAATTTTTCCTTTATTTTGGTCCCTTAGATTAAAGGGTTAAGATTATGCAAGAAAGGTGTGAAAACCATAGGAGATGTCTTTTACATTAGGATTAATGCTTAGCTATCTTTTCTACAACATCAAACCAATTTCAATCTAAATAATGTATACTTGATGAGTATCTTCATAATATTGGAGTTAATTCTCTTACTCCAAGTGGTGGAAAGATTAGCATTGGCCCATGGCCACTCCTTTTGCTCATTATTCTCCTCAGATAGGATACAATATTTTAGCCACTCAACATATTCAAGATGATACTCTCAATCATTAGGGCAACCTTTGAGCTAGCCATGGGATCTAGTCTAGAAGATTCTACAATGTGTGGGCCTCTCCCATTGAGCCTAAAAAGGCCCATTTTCTTTGGTTCATCCAGTATCAGGGTTTGCCTATGGGTAACCAATGTAGGCACATGGGGATTCAAATCCCATTTGCCTAGCCTACTGTAAACCTAATTCTATTAAGAATTTTTTCTTGTTTCATTTTCACGCATATTCATACCATCTTTCAGTTGTTTAGACTTGAGCTATTTATGTGGAACAGGGCTATCATGGTAGACTCCACTCTTATTCCTACAAGATACAATAGACTTTGGCATATTTTTCATCTTAATAGTTTGTTTCAAATCTAAAAATCTAGGAACTATTCTTACTTTAATCATGAGAAAATGGAATGTGGTTTTTCTACTACTAAAAAAATTACTGTCATTTATAACGTCACTCTTTAGATTCAAATATAGACTAATCAAGTTCCCCTGGAAATTGAACACCTTCACTGCTTGCTTAATTACTAGGGAAATTCCCTATGTGTAATTAGCTAATAACCTCTAGATCTATCATGTTTTCCATCACCTCATCATACATGGGGATGTGGTACATGCCAATAACATTCTAGGAATAGACATAGGAACCTCTCTCCCTATTTTTCATTACCTCACTAATATTCCTGATGGTATGGTAGACCAAGTATATCTTCCATGAGTGAAGGTGATGAAAGAGGTTTCCCCCCTCCCCCCTATCCAAGAGCATGGAGGTGATGGTAGGGGTTGGGGCCCTCCCCCTTAGGGAAAGTATCCATGGTTGGATTTAGTAATTTTTGTTGATAGACACATGGATGGGAACCTTTATCTATGGATGAAGACCACCCTACTCAGGATATTTGAGGTGACAAGCTGTATGATCCATGTATTCTACCACCTCCTCCAACATCCATGTTTTTTGATATAATGTAATGGTTCCTTTATTTTTATGTGCTCTTATGAATTCTTTGTTATTTTTTTTATGTATATTTTATTTAATATTTTATTGAGTGGTCATTATTGAACCTCTAATAGACCTATTGCTTCTTGAGGAGCTTTTATCCTGGGTTTGAATTTACTTATGGGATGTGACCTTATCCACCCATTTTTATATGATCCACAAGTATAGCCAAATAAAATCATTAATTATTTTTTACGATTTTCTTTTTTTTGTGTGGCTGCCTAGTGGGACACAGTATTATACTTTGACACAGTGAAATTTCAATTTTTTTTAAATCTCAAAAAAAATTAAATCACAATAATCAAATATTTAATTTTAAATTCAATACATTTTATCATGAAAATTCATATTAATTTATTATTTATTAGTGTCTAATATTTTAAACTTGTAGAAGACGTTGTGATGCATTAATATTAATTATGGAGAATGATGTGTTTTTTCTATCTTTTTTTAGAAGTTTATAGGTTGTGCATTATTCCACTTAATTAATCTATAAATAATATTTAATAATCCTATTAAAAGTATAAACAAATCATTTGGGAAGTGCTTAAAGTACATTACAAAATTGAATGGAAGAAGAAAACTTTGAAGAAATTTATGAGTGGGCGTGTTGATAATTAGTATTTTTCATTCCTCATTTAAATTAATGCAATGTTAAATTTATTTATATGAAGTGATCATTGTTTGAATCTATTTTTTTCTTTGTGGATTTATTAGATTTTAAAATAGCTATATTTAGATTTATGTTTGTGGTTATATTATGATTTCTTCAAATTATTGTAGATGGATCTACAAATGTTATTTTTATACAATATTTTATTTTATACAATATTTTATTTTATAGAAGTTAGGATATTTATATTAAATTTTAAATAGTTATTCCTTAATCCCCTTCATTATATTTTTCTAAATTATAGTGTTCATTAGATTTGGAAAATATTAGATTTAGTATAGCACATGATCTTTAGAATGTGTTTACTTAAACAAGGAATAACGAACTATAGATATAAAATCCTTCTTTTTAGTCTTACCCTTGTCACATTTTTTATGTTTTTTATTATACTTAATTTAATGTATGGTAGTATAGGCATGATTTTGAATATTAACTTTTCATTTATTTGAGTGTTGT
This sequence comes from Torreya grandis, assembly GCA_037957365.1. Taxonomy (NCBI): domain Eukaryota; kingdom Viridiplantae; phylum Streptophyta; class Pinopsida; order Cupressales; family Taxaceae; genus Torreya; species Torreya grandis. The sequence continues at coordinate 22,600 of JARHVA010009106.1, read as the reverse complement.
CTTCAGGTCACTTGGGTGAAGTGCCCTTATTGGGCTATAGGTCACATGTTATTACTTCAAAAAAATTTACATAATAAGATTCAATACCTAAAAATCATGTGTTAGGTCATTTTGGTGATCATAAAATCATAGGGTTTAATGCCCTAATATGTTGTGTGCATAAAACACACATAAAAAACTACCTAGATGGTCTTCCACATAAATTTTAAAATGGTTCCATTCTAATTATCTTAGTCACAATATCAATGTAGATAAATTATTTTTAATCTAACTTTATATCCCATAGTGTTCATCCAACTAAACATATGATCATATTACAACGAATCTTGTTCACTAATATCATTTTTTCCATCATTTTATGGATTATACATTGAATTATATTACATCTTTGCACCTAAATTCCTCCATAATTGTCTACAATAGTGATGTGAGAATTTGGTGTCTTGGTATAAATAAATATTTTGAATAGATACATGTAATGTAATAAATTAATTAAATCAAAAACTTGAAACATTTGAGGCATCACTCATCTATTACAAGGATTAAAATGGTTCATCTTTAAAAATTTAATTAGAACCATTACAATTATTTTTTCCTTAACAATAATACTTATTGGATTATATAATGAAAATATAGGTTTCTAACACTGACTCTTGGATATTTATAATCTCCTTTAACATTTTCATTTTTGAAGTTTACATGTTCTTCATACCATATCTAATGACATATTATTCATCAAGATATGTCTCCCACTTAAGGAGTGAGCTACCATATTTTAATAATTATGGACACCTAAATTCTATAGGTCAATCATATTATCATTAAAAAAATTATATGATTTAGTACATTTTGTTCATTTTCTTACTCTAGGTTATTTTGAGTACAATATCCCTTCACATTAAACATACATAGTCTTGCAATATTTACACTTGATCATAAACAATTTAATATTTAAAATTTGTATACCTGGGTATCCACCCATTTAGATTTTATCTAGTTTTCATAGTTTTTTAAAGATTATTATTCCCTTAAAACTTTTAAAGCGACTATGAATTATTCTGAATACTTTCAAAGTAGTTCAAAGTTGGTCAAATGTTGTGTGGATCCTTTGGGCCTCCAATTCATGTTTTCTTGTGAATCGGTTGTTGGATTCCACACTTTTCCATAGTTTATCTATGTGTAAATGTGTTCCAATTTTAACTCAAAGTAATATATCTAAACACATATACCATAAGTGAATTATCATTTCTTACAAGCTAGATCTCTTATTCACATTGATCTAAACTTATTAAGCGCCTTACAAATTCTACTATTATTCCAATATATATCTATTTATTTCCATAATTTTACCAGAATAAATATTGAATCAAATCATATAAAAAATATATTATCATAGTGAGATAAGTTTTAGTATTCCCTCAGATGGGATGGTTGTTCCATAACCAAAATATGTACATTTATATTTTACCCTTAAAATGATATTTAGATGCAACTTTCAAGGAATCTTTATCCAATTTAATTTTCAAATTTCCCTTTGTCTTCTATGTATTGATATGTGTTGGTATTGGATTAGGGTTACACAAAAAATATAATATTTTTACACATCTACACACACTATTATACTTATTGGAGAGAGGATTATAGAATTTTAATACTAACAAATAATTCAAATAAGTATCATTCCCTAGAGATATATAGATCCATTTAAAGACCTACTTGATTTTTTTTAAGTATCACTTTGGGATTCTCTATATGGTTATTTCCATTTTTAAAGTATTATAGAAGTGGTTAAGCTTATTCCAACCCAAATTTTATAACCAAATTTTAGGAAATAACTGTGTTAAAATTGATAAATATGGTTTTGAAGCAAAGAGGAGTAAAAAAATTGCTTCATTCATAAGACTGGAAGATAATATTTACATAAAATATATCTACAAACATAGGCACAGTGATATAGACTAGTATAAAATGGCATTATCATCCTAACTAATACCAAAATCACTGGACAATACTTGTAGGAGTCTAAAATTCATTAGAAGTGTTGATGTAGATTTTTAGAATCTATTTACTAATTTATATAATCATAAAACTAGTATAGAGTGTATTTAGAATGTGTGACACAAGTATTTAACAATTCACACCATAAAATCAATGACATCCCATCTCTTTCATTCTTAGTTTTCAATTCTAAAAATGATAAGTGCCATATAAATATGTTTTAGCCTTAACATTTTTATAATTAATATGATATTTTACATAGCCTAGTTTTCAATAGCTTTATATTATTTAGATCACCTAAATTTAAAAAAATTATAAAACACTTTTTCCATTTCAATTTATTGTAGACACCTAAATTTTGTCTTTGTAACTTTAGAAATGACAAATTTAAGATAGTTTTACATGTAAAGGGAAAAATTATTTGAATCTTGAGCATCATTTCACTTTTTGAATTTATCCATCTACTTGTTTATCCACTTATATCTAAAAAGTATTATTTATTTAGAATTAGATTGGTCTATAAAATAACATCTTCAAAATACTAAGTATATTATATTTTTACCTCAAAAATTTGTTTTTCACTTTTAAGACAATAGCAATAATCCTATATAATATTAGTTATGACATGCGTCTCCATCAATTATCAGTATCAAGTGGTCCCCAGCAATGTTTTTATTCTAAATTGGTAATTTTCTATTAGCATGAACTAGACATGTTTCATGTGTTAATCATAATAGGAAATTAATGAAGAGTCGTCTATATATAAAAATTAATCCTAAGGTTATTATTCACTTGACCATCATTTCAAATCCTATCATTCTCTTCAGATATTATTAAAATTCATATATACATATCAAATATTCAAAGAGAATGTCTAGAGTAGTCCATAAAAACAAATATAAATACAAAATGTCAATGTTGTATAGTTCCAAATATAAAACATAAAATATAAAATTACATTATAGAGTGTTCATGATATTTTACAAACACACATAAGTGAGATAACTATGTGACATTTGATGCCTATTCAGATTATTAGATCATAGTAAATGTTCAATTATCTAATAAGAAGTGGTTTGATGTACGACCATGATATTCCAAAAGATTATTCCAATAATGATCCATTATTCATACAATATTTTATTTATTCACATAATGAGTTAACAAATGACATTAATGTTGAAAATAGTTCATCTTTAAAAATATGTATAGTGATTATTCATACAATATTTTATTTATTCACATAATGAGTTAACAAATGACATTAATGTTGAAAATAGTTCATCTTTAAAAATATGTATAGTGCCATTTTTTAATAGTATATGGTATAAATAATAAATAGCTCAATTTAGATGAAAAACATAAACATTAGGAAAAATATTATAAATATTTGAAGTAATATAAATTCGAGTAGGATAAGAATAATTTTAAGAAGCTAATATATAGGAAGGTAATTTTTTATATAAATCTTGTTTAAATATGTTTATAAGTTTAAATATTTTGTCTTATTTTATATATTATTTCTTAAGGTTTTCAATACTCTCCACCTTATAATGTTTTTATTGTTATTTTGAGATCTATATATAAAATTATCATTAAAATAAATCTTATATTTTATATAGTAAACATATATTTTTATTAATATTAAATACATTTTCCAAATTCCATTTAAATTTTAAATATTTACTTAAAATTAATTAAAGAATTTAAATAAAAAGAAGAAAAGGAATACGCTTAAGAAGTTAGCATCTAATTAATTTTGATGATATAAATTCAAATAAAATATGAAAGCACCACACCATACAATTAGAATTAGCCTATGGATTGGATAAAAATAATAAGGCACAACAAATCTAGCTCTAATAGATTTAAGAGAATGCATTGAAATTAACACTTTAAAAAAATGATGCAGCCCTTCATCTTCTATAAGACTTCAAAAGATATAATCATAGAAAGGATATTAAAAATAATTGGTTCAATAAAACATAATATAAATAAATGAATTAAAATAATATTGAAGCATTAATATATGGATTTATTTTAAAAATAAATAATTAAAATAAAAATACTTTTAAACATATATTAAACATGTTTTAAAAATATTAAATACATTTTGAAGTTCCATTTTATTTTTGAAACTTATTTTAAATTTTTAAAAAAATCATTTAAATGATTCTTTAATTAACCCTACAAATTTAAAACCTAAAAAATATGATAATATAGATTAAAATCAAGCATGAAATATACAAACCATACCAAGTCTTGATTTTTATTTAGAAACATTAACCTAAGGGTTGGACCATTGAAACATGAAAATAAAGGAAGTTAAGTGTGTTGAATCTAAGAAAACGCAATGAAATTAATCCTTCTTTGAGAGAGAAGATTAAATATGTTCAAATTTTTTAATATGGATAAATAGACATATTATAGTAAAAGTGTGAAAAAAATACATGATATCTAAGATAAATAACATATACCAAACAATAATAAAAAATTAATTAATTAATATTAAAAATCAAGAAAATTGACCATACAAATTTTAGAGGCACGTATTAAATACGAAATAATTGAATACAATTGTGAAAATATAACAATAAAAATGTATGTCTAAGAGTAATAGAAATCTTACCCAAATAAATTTAATTTAATAAAGAAGGATCATAGGAGCATTATTTCCTTCCCTGATAGACCCAACAAAAGAAGTGGTAATTTTGGAAAGTGATGGACATGGGAAAAAAGAAGTTTTGATGGTTCCAATTCCCTCATTGTGATATATAATAACATGAGTCATTTTTCCATATTGTAATACTTTATGATTTATAAAATAAATTTATTTTAGTTTAATTAGATAAAAAGAAATAACATTTGAAACATAAGAAAAATAATAAATGTTTTTGACCTGATAAAAGTTGACAAGGTTTTAAACAAGTTACACTTATCAAGTGCATAAACAACAAACACTATTAAAATCAATAATTTTTTCTTTTAATTAAAAATCAAACAAAACTCCAATATGTGTGATATCTGTCGTCTTTCATTTGAAAGAGTGCTATGATATAAATAATCACTTTAATAAATTATTGGTGCTCAATAAATTTGTATAAATGATAGATATATTATTTATGATTCTTTAAATGAAAATGGTCCAAAATTCATAAATATTTATAACAATTAAATTCCATATAGGACCATATTTGGCTACTAACTAATGTTATAATGATTAAAAGGAGAAAATTACAAGACCACAAAAATATGGGTACTAATATCATAAAAACTACTAAAGGACTAAGGAATGTGATCAACACTCTAAAAGACTAGAGAGTCAAACTTTTATCCATGAAACAAAACTTTAAAAAAAAATTAAGAGTCAAACTTTGTTATGATAATAACAAATAAACATACCAATAATACTTAATTTAAAATGAATATAAATATTTTAAAATCATAAAATTTAACAATTAATAAATACTTAAAATCAATTATCTAAAACAAAACATTTTATAATTAAAATCATAATTTCAATATATTTTTTCATAATCCATATTTGTACAAATAATATTGTCAACTTATACTAATAGTTAAAAAGTTAATTCATAAAACCTCTCCACTAAGAATTTTTTTCTTTTTTCTTATTTTATTCGTTTGGTTTGTTAAAGACATGCTGCATAAGACGTTTGGGAAACCGTTCATAGATCCAGAGGGTTAATCACGCTTTTCAGTACAAAATAGATAATTAATATTCATTTTTTAAAATCATATAATTAATGCAGAGTCATATCCATGCATTGTTTAAGGCTTTCAAATATTGAAATAATGAATGGGTTTGATGCTACATCTGTATTGTATTAAGACAGTCATGTCGTCGTTGATGTGAATATATATTTGTGTTCACAAAATGTCAATATCTGCCGACGCTCTTTGTAGTGAGATTATTCCAATGTGACATAAAGTTTAGAACAGAAAGAATCTGCATTGTTATCTGTATACCATGGAGATTGTGCAAAGTCTCTTTCAATTGATATCTGTATAATGAACTGCTTTTAATTTACTTTTCTTTCATTTTGTATGAAATTTCTTATCCTCCACTATTCATGACATGGATTTGATTATTCTCTTGACCTATGTATATCGTTTAAAACTCCAACAAATTGGTTTTCAATGTTCTCAAAATAATGCTGTAAAAGAAAATAACGATTAACCCAAAAAGATTGAAAAAAACAAAAACTAAACAAAGAAACTATTAGTCACACAAAAATACAGAAAATTCATCCTAAATACTAGGGAAATATTATTAGATTTGATTTTATGATAGGTGATGTGTAATGTAAGAAAAACACAATAAACAAAAACAATATATATGGGCAATAGAGAGACTCCAATTCGGATTTTAGGTTGTAAGGTTCTTAGTTTCAAAATTAAAATTGAAAAATCTGTCAACATTTAAAAAGTTTTATATATATTTATTAATTTTAAATTGTATGATTATAAGATAATTTTTGTTGTTAATTATTAATTCAAATTAAATGTTATTGATGCATTTTCATTTCTTAATGGTTTTTATATTTTCTTTTAACTCTTTTTAAATATTTCTTTATTTTTTTTACTTATTTCCTCAACTTCAAGTTGTTTATTTAAATTATAATTAATGTTTTGGATTAATAAATAGCACTATTAACACTCCTTGATCAATTAATGTGGTCCCTTTCAAATCATGACCATAAAATTATGTGTTTCATTTTTTAATATTGATTTAGGTGTTAAATAGGTTCCTAATTTGAATTCAAATATTTACAAATATATAAATATTATAATTCATTTACATATAAGTATATTTTAAAAAATCATTAAACATCAATTTATTTTTCAAATTTTTTTTTTCGAACTTATAATTATTTGAGAGAAACTAAATAATCATTAAATAATTTATAAAAGCACATAAATTTATATTAAAGTGAGACAATACAACATAAATATTAATATGTTATCGAAACTATTCCAATTTTATTTTATTTTACATTTTCAATATTATTGTTATCTAAAAGATTGAGAAATATTATAATAAATTTGGTATTCTTTGATTACTTCAGACTAAAAACATGTTTGCTTTCCTTAAGATTCTATGTATTGTTGGTTATTTACTGCTTCGTGAAAAAATATTTTTTTACAAGGAATCACAATCGCAATGCAAAAAATAGGGTGAGTTTAATGGATGTTACGACAAGATGTATGTGTGTGTCTGTGTCTCTCTCTCTATATGTGTGTGTGTGTGTGTGTGTGTGTGTGTGTGTGTGTGTGTGTGTGTGTGTGTGTGTGTGTGTGTGTGTGTGTGTGTGTGTGTGTGTGTGTGTGTGTGTGTGTGTGTGTGTATGTGTATATGTATATGTATGTATGTATGTATATAAATGTATGTATATATGTATGTATGTATGTATATGTGTGTGTGTGTGTGTGTGTGTATATATATATTGGAGCATCATTAATATTTTGTGCATTTTCAAGAATGAAATCAATATTTTTTAAACTTTTATTATTATTAACAAATTTTTGGCTAAGTCTATGTCACTTTTGGTCTTAAATTTAAATTGTTACGTCATAATTAATATCGTTATATCTCATGTATAAAATATACATGTTTTTAAAGTTTCCATGTCACCTTAATTAATTAGGTATGTGTGTGTGTGTGTGTGTGTGTGTGTGTGTGTGTGTGTGTGTGTGTGTGTGTGTGTGTGTGTGTGTGTGTTTTTATTAGTTTAGTAGGAAAAAAAGGTCCTGAGCTTTATACAGAGCAGCCCTCAAGGTAAAAAAACAAAAACACCATCCACAGGTAAGAAACAATGCAATGACAATAATTAGACAACAAAGCCAAAATGGCTAAGCAAATGAAAGGCAACAATACTGCAAGAAATAATAAATTATACAATAACAGAACCTGAATTATTAGGTCAAACATCTTTAACCCAAAAAAAAGTCTGAGAAACATGCTTAGGAAGAACTCGCTTCCTCCTTTGGACAATAGTCCAATAAGCATCAAAATCTCCATTCATAGAAATAGGAGATGAAGGAGGTGAAAAACTCACCAAGTCCTTAGAAAGAGGTGGACCCTTTGGAGCAGAACAACAACATCAGCACCAACAACAAACTACATACCTTCTTGACTTAGTACCAACAACAATTGAGATCCATGTGATAGTCCGAATAGAAACAACAACAACAAAGGAGGTCCCTGTCATAGTTCTAGTAGTAAAATAACTAAGAAAATATGATGGTTTTACAATATTAATAGTAGGGGAGATCCCAATAGTAGTCCCAATAACAACAGCAGTAGGGGAAGTCCAAACAATAGTCTCAAAAGTAGTAACAATAGCAAAGGAGGTCCCTACAACAATCCTAGTAGCATAAGAGTCATGTACTAGGGGAAGAGAATCCTTCCCATCATTAGGAGGCTCAGAAGCTTCTAACCCTGAACCATCATCATCAACATCTACTATAAGGTGTTCATGTAGAGCATCCTTCCACCAAGATGAAGACCAAGAAACATTCAAATGGAGGCATTCAGATGCCAAATAACCCATATTAAATCACTTCCAACAATGATAATAGAGATACCTTCATAATCCAAGTGTTAACACCAAGAACAATCAACAACTTGTAAAATAACCTCTGTCAAGAGAGGCATAAATAAATCCAAATCCACTAAAATACGAGCATAAGTGGTGTGATAAAAGTGAGTAGTGGCATAATCCACCATGATAAATTGGCCCACCGAGTTGTCAATACCTTTATATCAAGATTCATACCAAAAATGAAGAGGCAGATTTGATAGATGAATCCAAACTGATAGCCTATTAAAAAATTCAATGAGAAGGTTAAAAATAGGAACCCAAAACTTTAACAATAGTGTATAGTTATTAGTAATTTGATATTTATATTTCAATTTAATTATTTATAATACATTTTAATTAATCTATATTTTATTACATATATTCTAAATTAAAAAATTTCTAAATATTATAATACATTCAAATTTAAATAATTTTCTTTCATTTAATTTTATTACATGTTCTTAGGTCCACTAACTCTAATTTATGTGGGCTCAATCTAAAACCCCATGGTACTTTTCTTATAATATTTCAAACACTATTATGTTTATATGATATGTGTATTTAGCTAAGTGTGTTTTATCATTTTGTAAATAATAATTATCATAGTTAAAATTAATTTGGTGAAATTATTCATAATCTATTTATCTATAATATTTATGATAAACCTATATTATATTATAACCTTCATAAGATTGTACTAATTTCATTTTCATAATAAACTTAAATTTAAATAATTTTCTTAGGGATATTTCCATTGTATGTTTTTGAGAATTAATATTTATATATTGTGTGCTTGATGAAAAAAATAGATTAGTTCCATATTTACAAAAATAAAACATAATATGTTTATATTTTTATTAGGTAGGTTAATAAACAGGTTTTGAAAGGTTATGTAGTTTTATATAAAGGAAAGTACTAAAAATAAAATTTTAAAATTCTAATGGGACACCTCTACTAGCGAAAACAAAATGGGTGGCAAGATCTTTTCATTATAGGAACTTCCATAAAATAAAATAAATTAATTAAATAAATAAACTAAATTAAATTAAAAAAAATTACCAAGAAACTTTTGTGAAGTTTTCACCAAACATATATGAGGGCCCTGACCCTTTTTTCACTAATATTCATAAAATTATTGTGGGATCCCCTCGAACAGAGAGATATATAGGAAGGTTGGGTCATTGCTTTTCTTCATTTTTTCTTTTTTAAAACCATTGACCGTTCCTTTTTCTCAGCTAAGAGGGCTGATGAGGATTCCTCAAATGGTATGCACGGTTGGGATTTGACTTCTGTTGTCACTAGATTAGTATTTGCCCTAGAATAATTCATATCTAGGATCTCCTTCGAATAGGCTGGAATAAGCACAACTTTCCTCAGAGAGATTAAATTGATCAATAGTTCATCTTTAGATTGTGATGATATTTTGGGATCCTCGTTTGAGATAGGAGAAGTAGGGGTTTCAAAAGAAGAGGCAGAATCCTCACTATAAATACCCCACTCTTTGTTTGCATCCAAAACTGTGAGGTTTTTGGAGATAAAATCTTTCCACTAGGAAGAATATTTCTTTTATTTGAGGAGACTACAGTTTTTGGTCAAATGCCTAGTGCCAAAACAACTATATGATTGAAACCATAAACCTTTGTAGTTCCCAATTTGCAAGATAATTTTTTCTGAAAGGTTCTTGGAAGTATCAATGTTCATCAAAATCCTATCAAATGTAGTGAGTGATAAAATATCGATATCTGGATGCATTCGCAGATACCTACCCAGAGATCTACCAATAGCCCCCAAACTAGATTCCATCCAAATCTGAAATGAAAGGTTAAACAGATGAACCAAGTTGATTTTTATATGCAAATGTTCATTATATGTTTATATGATATGTATGCTAATGTTTGATTTTAATTTATGCCACCAAATTTAACTAAATCAAAAAATTTAAGTAATAAAACTTATAAATTTAATTAAAAGTATATTTATTTTATTAAAGTTTATTTGATTAATTTTAAATTTAAATTAAAAAATAAAATAGAACTTATAAAAATATTTAATATTATTCCCAAAAAAAAATTAATTTATGTTAAAAATAATATGAATAATATATTTTAAAATAAAAACATTGTTGATGGATCTCAAATTAATAATATCTATTTATATGAAATATATCTTAATTAAATATTTTTCAAATTAAAAAGATATAGATTAAAATATTATACAATTTACAAAACATATGGAAAACACTAATAATAAAATTGAATTGATGAAGGTATTAAAATAAGTTAAATAAAAAAACACTGAGAATTTACTCAAAGCGCTTATGTAGAAAGCCAATATACCATTAGAATTATGCCTTTAAATTTTAAAGACTTCATTGGAAGACATCCTTAAAAAAAACCTTGTGTTCTAATTATTGTCATCCAATACTTGCAATCACGCCTTCTCAATATTCCAATTAATCCAATTTAATTACATGTTTTTATTATTACTAATGTTCATCCTATTTTTCCTCAACTTATTATTTATAATGTTTTAAAATATGCTTTACTTGTGTATGATCTTTTTATTTTACAAAAATCTTTCTTAAAATTATAAAAAATATAATTAAAAAGGGTCAATTTCAATATTATTCTATTAAATCTATTAACTTATTAATTCTTTATATACCCTTTTACAGTACATTTTTTTTAATCTTTGAATTGTTTATTAGAAAAGGACATTTTTTTCATAGCATTATATAACTTTATACCTCTTGTTTATAATTTATATATCATCATAAAAAAATCACTAATTTATTTCAAATGAGTTTGATAGATATTGATTTTATGCCTTATCATATTGATATTTTATTATTTTAAAAAATATTAATGATATTTTAGCCCGTTTAAAATCAATATCATTATGAAAGTTATTGATGTATAAAAAATAGGTCAAATTTTTGTAGGCCATAACTTTTGATCCGAAGTTTCATTTGAGCTCTTCCACATGCAAAAATGATCATCTTGAAAAGTGTGTTTCTGTGTTAAGCCATGATTTCTAATTAGATATGTTTTTAATATTTTTTAGAGGCCATACATGATCATCTAAGGGTCTAAAATTAGAGTTTAATGATTTTTGTATCTTTAGAAATTGTATATTTTTAGGATTGGATGTCAACTTCAGTTGAATTTCATCCCATAAGTTAATTTTAGTGTTTAGAACATTTTGAGAAATTTTTATAGCTGCACAGGCTTGCATACGAAACTTACAAAAAATAAAAGCTACTAAAAATATATGCTTTTTTTTTTAGATTTTAGTTTTTTCAAATTTTTTCATGTTAGCTCTATTTCCAAGTTAATACTTATTTAAGCATGGTTTGGGTTTGTAATTATTTTAATTCATATAATACGAATCAATGCAAGTTATTATTCTCAGAAGCTTTACCTATTGATAATTTATTGTCTTCATAGTTTTTGTGTTCATTAATTTGGAAAATCCAAATTTTAATCTAGGATCTCAAAGCTAGGATTTGTAGAATGTTCAACACTAGAAAGCACAACCAACTCATGTTAAATCTATAAGACTACCTTAACCCTATTTATAATGTTGTGATAATGGAAAATAGACTCATCATTGAATGCTATTAGGTGGGATTCAAGTAAATTTTTATCTTGGTGAAGGAGGAATTCGTAGTCGAGTTAGATAAAATATTGTTGTCTCTCATTTATTGTGCGATTTCAACTACATTATAGATTCAAGGGAATTTGTATCTTTATATTGTTGTGACAATGGAAAATAGACTCATCATTGAATGCGATAAGGTGGGATTGAAATAAATTTTTATCTTGGTGAAGGAGGAATTTCGTAGTCGAGTTAGATAAAATATTGGTGTCACTCATTTATTGTGACATTTCAAATACATTCCTTATCCATAATAATTGGTTAGGGTGTAACATGTTGGTTCACATGTGCTTACCAAGATCAATATCATTAGTTTCATTATAATCATTTGCAACAAACAAAA
>JARHVA010009106.1:0-2500 GCA_037957365.1 Torreya grandis | reverse complement strand
TTGAATGATATTTGGGGGCTTCAAATGAATGGGGTTAGAATGAAGGGGGTTTGTTCAAACCCCCTTTGTTCTAACCCCTTAGTTTAAAAATTCTTTGTTCGAACCCCATGTGATACCAAATCCTCACCCACTGAAGTTGAAAGCTACTATTGGCCTAAAATTGTCACTTTGGATACCACGTATTAGGATGAAAAATAAAATAAAAATATGTGACTCTACATATACATAAATATTTTTATGAGATTTCTAATAATATGATTTTTTCCAAAATTTTAATAATATTTAATATATATTTTTATTTATTTAGTAAAATATACTTATTTATAAAATAAAGTACCATATGTTTGAGGCACTGCTAAAAATAAGAGACTGGCTAAATTTTTTGAAAAATATCAATGCACTTGACTTTACTGTAGTTGTTCTAATGGTAAAAAAAAATAAATTATTTCAACATATATAAAAACTATTGTGAGGGGAAGACATAAACATTGATATTCCTTGCCTTGATCACTAAAAAATTAATAAAAAATAAAATTTCATACGTCTATGTTTCTAATATCTATTTGTAAAAAATCTTGATAAAATATTACATTTTGATAAAATTATGAGGAGAAATCAAGTACTCAATAAAAAAATTTGTACACAAAACATACACATTGTGTATTTAGGTACTAGAAATCTTTCTTTTTCTTTTTTTTTCAAAAAAATAATAAATGTAATCTACACTTAAAATGAAACATTTCATTAGTTTACACCATTTTCACATTTTAGACGGTGAAGTCACTATTTCAATATATAATGAAAAATGTTCACAATTTCATTTTTTGTTGTTCCCTTTGTACTAGAAAGTGGGACATAGTATTGTAATTCAACCCATTAAATAATTTTATATTTATTATTCATAATTTATTTATTATAATAAATTATTGACTAATTTACTCAAAATAAGTTTAAAGCATTTATGTTTTATTGGTTCTATCCCTTACCATGCAAATATGTTCATTCTTTTAAAAAATAACTAATGGTATATTAACCCATTTCAAATCAATATCTTTATGAAAGTCATATTTAAAAAATTATCTCAAATCATACAAGGATAAAATGTGATCATTAGTGAGTATGCGATTTACTTTATTATCATGGTTAACAAGATGAATTGTTAATTACATGATAGTGAAATTTATTTGTGTAGGTTTTGACATATATAAACAACATTGATAGGTATAAATACCCTCTCAATTTATGGATTGATAGTTTATAACAATCACAAGACAAATAGAATTTAGGTTTAAAAAAGTAATAATATTTGAAAATATTCAATTATCATTTGGCTTAGTACCTCTTATAGGACAAAAATTTGAATCTCAATCTTACTTACAATTTTAGATGGATCTTGTAATAATTTATTTATGAAAAAATTGTAATCTACTAACCTTCAAGGAAAATAATTTGATGTAATATACTTTTAAGATTTACTAATAAAAAATTAAAAAAGTGGGAAATGGTAAAACATGAAATAAGTGTGAATACAAACTATGCAACCAATTTGAACAATATTAATTATAAATCATATAAAATTAATGTTTAAAGATATTAGTAAAATTGAATCTATATTAACCCGATGATGATAGCCTAGTGGTGAGTGAGTTAAGTGTTAGAAGTGGGAGGTCTCAAGGTCCATTCCTACAATGACCATTCTCTAGCATTATTCTCACAATAAGTTATGACATGTTATTCATGAAAAGTATCCAATGCAATGGACTATCGGCTTGGTTTTTAATGCAAGGGGGATCAGCATGTGGCTTGAAACTTGTGTTCAATGCAATAAGACAAGTACATAGTTTAAATCCAAGAATACTATTTACCATTGATTTGGGCATTCTATTTATAAAAATTTCTATATTTCTAGCTCTATTTAAAAAATCTTGTTACCTAACATTTTAAGCTAATGAGGTGGGTGTGAGTTGGTTAGGGTATTTGGATGTATCCAACCCCACCAAGGTTTGATTCTTTTTGAGGCATGTGATGCTAGTTGTGGCCATGAATATCAATTATACATGTAGTGGATCATATTCGATCACTAGTGGTGGGTGATAGTGGTTGATGATGGTTCCCATGGGATGTATTGGTAGGTCCCATGGTAGTGGAGGTGATTTTGGTTGTTGGTAATGTTTGATGGCTAGTGTATCTTGCAGTATATGGGCTATAGTATTATATCAAGGTAGTGTGGTCATTAGTAAAATTCTTTTCATCACCCAAGGCCCTCGATTATGTTCCAAATTGGTTGTTATTTTGGTGATTAACAAGGGTTTCTAGTTCCTAACTTTGGTAAAAAATGATTAAAAATAATTAAATAAAAGCTCAATCTCTATTATACATGGTGCAAGACCATAATGTTCATGATATATTAAATTATATTTATATTTAATTAATAATAGAATAAATTTAATTGTGCATTTGGTCAATGAATATCACATCCAAACATTCATTGAAATTGTAG